>SJYC01012081.1:0-22986 GCA_006408675.1 Madoqua kirkii | reverse complement strand
CCCCAGCCCCTCCTCCCCCAGACCCAGGGGTCCAGGCCCCAGTCCCTCCTCCCCTCAATGTCCCAGGCCACAGCCCCAAACCCTCCTCCAGGCAGAGACCTCCTCTGGGGCTCCCCCTCCCTCTCTCTTCAGAGACCCCTCTCCCCCTGCACTCCCCGCTCCAGGCTTGAGAACAAGGCTGAGTCACAGGAAGCCCTGAGTCACCAACCCCCTCTCTGGGCTGCAGGGAGCTGGCTCTGGAGCCGCATGTCCTACCAGCTGACCCCCACAGCCCAGAACTTCCCTGTGGAGGCAGGTGCCCTTCCCACTGAACCTCGCCGTCCACCCTGGCATCTCCCCCGCCTGCCTTCTCTGCACCTTTCTCTTTTGGTTTTGGTCTCTTTGGAGGCAAAATTCCCCTCTGCTCCAACTTCCAAGTCTTTGGTTCTGACTCCTGGTTTCTCCTCACCTTTGGGTCTTCTGTCTCCATCGCTCTGAGTTTGTAAAAAGAAAATCCCCTCCCCCATCTCCCACTTTCCCTCCTCTGTTCCCTCTCTGTCTGTCTGCCTCCCTCTCCTCTGGCTACAACATTTAAGCTCTCCCTTAGTGTCTCTCTCCCCTCAGTGTTTCACAGTTGCCCGCATGGGTGCACGGAGGCAGTGGAGGGCCTGGGGCTAGGGCCCCCATCTGTGGCTACCGACCCTCTCAGGCAGCTGCCGTCTGAGTGTCTCTGGCCTTTGGCCCCTGATGCGGGGCAGGGGTGGAACGAGGGGTGGGGGGAGGCAGAGATGAACTTAGAGAGGTCCAGAGACACAGAGCACTAGAGATAGAGGATGAGACAGCAAGACACAGAGACCCGGAGTCGGGTGGGGACCCTCTGGAGGTTCAGTGGTTAGGACTCCGCACTCTCCCTGTTGAGGACCTGGGTTCAATCCCTGGTCAGGGAACTAACACCCCACAAGTCACACGGCACAACCGAAAAAGAAAGAGAGACAGAGCCCGGAAGACAGAGACACAGACAGTGAGAACACAGAAGGGGCATGGAAGCAGAAGGCCGAGGACAGGGAGAGAGCATGAAATAGAAAAGCAGAGGGATCGTCGGGGATCGCCTACATATGGAGTCTAAAAAAGATGGCACAAATAAGCTTACTTACAAAGCAGATATAGAGTCAGAGACACAGAAAATGGACTTTTGGTCACCAAGGTAAAAGGAAAGTGAAGTTGCTCAGTCGCGTCCGACTCTTTGCAACCCCATGGACGGTAGCCTACCAGGCTCCTCCGTCCATGGGATCTTCAGGTTGCCGTTTCCTTCTCCAGAGGATCTTCCTCAGCCAGGGATCGAACTCTGGTCTCCTGCAGGCAAAAGGGGGCGGGATAAATTGGGAATTGGGGATTAACAGATACTCACTACTGTATATAAAATAGATAAACAAAAAGGACCTACTGTATAGCATAGGGAACTACATTCAATATCTTGTAATAACCTATCATGGAAAAGAATCTGAAGGAAAATATACATTTACACACACACACACATAACTGAATTGCTTGCTGTACACCAGAATCATTGTAAGTCAACTATACTTCATAAAAATTTTAAAAAGCAGTGGGATGCAGAGACAGAGATGCTGAGAGACACAGAGACACAAAGAGAAGTAGAGTGAGAGAGAGAAACGGAACCACACAAATGCACAGAGCCAGAGGTACTCTGAGAGAGAGAGCGAGCCGGAGAGACAGAGGGGCTTAGAACAGTGGAGAACAGAGACCGAGAAAGACAGCCGGAGACAGAGATAAAGAGGAACCCAGAGGCTTCCAGAGTGGGAGAGACAAGAGGAGTCAGGGGAGAGGCCCCGTGGAAGCCGAGAGGGAGGGCAGGAGAAATGGAGGGCTGCAGGTGGGCGGTTGGGGGAGCGGGCTGCAGTCTTGCGACCGCCCAGAGGCGGCAGCGTCTCCTCGGAGCCGGCACACGCGTGAGTCTCCATCACTCTTCCGCCGCGTCTCAGCCTCTCATCCCGAGTGGGAATCACACGCGCGGCACGGGGCAGCGCCCCGGCCTAGGTTGTGTTTTTGTCACCGGGTGTGTCTGAGTTTGCGGTTTGCTGCCTCTGGGCGTGTCTGTGTGGGTTGTGTGGTGTGACGCCAGGCATGTCTGTGTGTGTCTCATCGCTCTGTGGCTGGCGGGTCCATGTTCCTGCCTGACATATGACTCCGGGGAAGGGAGAGGGGTTAATGTCTTGTGTGTCCCTCCTCCCCACCCAGGGTGGTGTGCATGGGTCCACGGGCCACACCTTGAGAGGGCTTTTGTGTCACCCTGCCAGCAAGTCCTCGTGCATTGATCTGTGTTCCGCTGAGTACAGCAGAGACCCCTGCGTGACTTCTACGCTGCTGCATGTGGGCACGTGGCACACGCCACGCGGCTGTCACTCTGGGAGTCATCACACATCGCTCCGCACTGCATTTGCTATTTTGTACATCAGCACACATGTGTGTCTCTTTATAGGCTTTGTGTGTGCAAAAGTTGTGTCTCACTCAGTGATGCGACACCGTCTCTCCTTCAGGGTCTATGTCCATGTTGGGGGCCTCTCCTTTCCCTGCCAAGGACACAGCCCGGGGACCACTCTCAGAGTGTTGTGACCATGTGGCTGTGTTACACTGTACCAGAGGGTGTCCCCAGTGCTGTGTGGGCGGTGGTGCCAGCCTAGGTGGCGGATGTGTCAGTGGGCCTGGTCCGCCGGTTCACGGGACACGTGTCTGTGCCGGGCAGACTGCATCAGCGTTTTGTGCCATGGGGTCTTTGCGTATTACCCTGTGTATGTGCTGTTGGTGTGGCTACTGGTGTTGGAGTGTATCATGTGTGTGGGTGTGGTATGTGCTGTCTGTCAGTCTGAGGCAATGTTGGTGTTCAATTCCGTGTACGTGGCTCTTGGGCATCAGGGCCTATGTAGCCTGTGTGCCGGGCCTCCCTCCCCCGGGTACCATTCTGCTGTGTCCTGGGTGATGCGACAAAACAGCTCAGGACGTCCTACGGGGCAGGTGCCACCTGGGTTTCTGAGTGTGGCATTGTGCCTGTGGGCCTTTCGCTGCACGCATCCATTCCTACTGTTCTCTGACTGTGTATTTGAATGGCAGCGTGTGCTCGGGATATAGTGTGTGTTGAGGTGAATCCGTGTGTGTTGTGAGTCATTCCATGTGTGCTGCCGTCACTGTGCTAGGTGAGTGCTGATTGCCGTGGCTGTGTCACTAATGTGTGTCTGCATGTTCCACGGGTGTGTGATGGCTGCGTGCCTTGTTCATACAGATATGCTATATGTGGCACTGGGGGATTGCTAAGTCAATACAGATTGTGTGTTTGTGGAACACTTGTATAGGCCGGGTTGTGTAGCTACGGACGGGCATCATCCCATGTGCCGTGTCTGGGTGTGGCTGTTTGTTGTGCCAGTTTTGATTGTGATGTCTGTGCTTCTGTGTGGACAATATTTGGGTGGCCCTGGGTGCCACGGGGCTCTGCCTGCTCGCTAAGTGCCAGCGTGTGTCACACCGTGTGTGTGTGGTGTCTGGGTGCGGCTGTGGGTTTCAGAGCTTGTCTGGAGTTGTGAGTCACTCGGTGTCAGTGGTGTTGTGTGCCCATGGGTGTTAGGTTCCGTCTCTGGCCATGCCACGGTTCAGGGTGTAGTGTTGCATGGTGTCCGGGTGTGGCCCAGAGTAGGTGTGTATTGTACGCTGCAGACCGTTGTGTGTGACAAAGCCCATTGTGTGTTGGTGTGTGTGTGTGTCTTAATCCACGTGGATGCACGCCTCTTCCTTGCTCTGCCCTAAGACACACCCCCGCCCCTCCTTAGTCTGAGAAGGGGGGTTGGGGAGCCTCCCCTCTGCCCGGGGGCCTCCCCAGCGCCTCCCCGCCCTGCCCAGCAGTCACCACCTCCCAGAGGGCACAGACTCTGCTGTACCTCAAAGCACAAACCCAGAGCGAGGGAGCAGAGCAGGCCGGGGACCTCAAGCCACCGTGGCTGCCCTTTGCGTGCTGCGAGGTGGGGGACCCTGGGCAGGAAGCTGGCTGGGCCCCAAGACCCCGGGAGCCATGGGCGGGGAGCTGGTGCCGGGCCTGGGGGCCCTGCGGCGGCGAAAGCGCCTGCTGGAGCAGGAGAAGAGTCTAGCCGGCTGGACACTGGCACTGGCAGGAACTGGCATTGGACTCATGGTCCTGCATGCGGAGATGCTGTGGTTCGGGGGGTGCCCGGTGAGTGGAGGGTAGAGGCAGAGACTTCTAGTCTTGAAGGAGGAGGGGCTGGGGGCCAGGACTCCTGGGTCTGAGGGAGGAGTAGGCGCTGGGGGCTGAGACTCCAGGGTCAGAGGGAGGTGGGCTGAAGACCCCCAGGTCTGAGAGTGGAGGAGGTTGAGTGCTGGACTCCTGGGATGCAGGGAGGGAAATGGTAGGGGGCCTCCTCTGCAAAAGGAAGGGAAGAGGGGTCACAGGGTGTCAATTTGAAGATACTGCAGTCAGACAGTTGGAGGTCCAAGGGGTGGCTGGTCAGATACTGGAGTCTCCCAAGAGCAGATTAGGGGAGGGGTAGCCCCAGGTTCAGTGAAGGGAGGGTGAGGAGAAAGGCTGACTTCTTCAACTAGGTGGAGGCTCCTTGGTCCTTATCTGAACTCAAATGTTTGCCCAGTATCTCAGAGGCAAAGGGCAGAGATGGATAAAACTGGCTGGGGTTGGGGTGCTGGTAGGGGGGAAGAAGCACCCCCCCGCCCCGCTGCCAATTCCAGCTCCATCATTGAGAAGCTCAACTTCCTCAGAACTTATTTAGTCTGAGAAATAAGGGAGAAGTAGGTTTCTCATAGGCTGGGCTCCTGGGTCCCAGGGAGGAGAGGCTGGGGGTCTGGGCTCCTGGGTTTGAAGGGGAGGGCGCCTTAGAGCATGTGTAGGGAAAGGTGCGCTGACTTTGAGGATAGTGTGAGTAGGGAAGGAAAGGACAGGTGGGGCCGGGACAGGTCTGAGCAGGCTTCCAGCACATTCCAGCCCGGGTCCGGGCTGTGATGGGGGCAGATGAAGGACATGGGTCAGAACTGGCAGCTGGAGGATGGGACGGAATTGCTCAACAGGAAAGGAGGGGCCGCAGGTCTGTCTGGGGTAAGGAGCGTGGAACTGGGCTGGTCAGGGGGCCCTGGATTTGAGGGTTAAGGTGGGGGCATTCCCAGGGACGAGGCTCAGGCTTCGATTTGGGAGTGGGAGAGGCAGGCAGCTTTGAAGTGCCCAGGAGCCGCACGGAGGGTCGGGGCAGGCTGGCTTCCTCTGGGCGGGTGAGGGCAGCCGGCACTGAGGGGGTGGGGCCGCCGAAGCCCAGGCCAACAGGAAGCATGGCCGGGCTGACCCGCCGCTCCCAGCTTTCAGCACCCCGCCCAGCAGGAGGTGAGGCTAAGGGGGCAGATGCGATGGGTTGGGGGTCTTTCCTTCGCCATCCAGTCCCTCTGCCCTCTCACCTCCCCCTGCTTCCCCCCACCGCCCACCAGGCTGCTGCCTCCAGCAGGGCGTCTCTGGCATCTGCTGCAGCTCTCTGGGCCCGTTTTGTCAACTGGAAACTGGGGTGAGGGTTGAAATAGATGACCCGAAGGGTCCTCCTCAGCCCCCTTTCTATGACTGCCTTGACAATACCCATGTCCCCTCCCCACCTCCATCACAATCCATCACAATCTACGAATTCATTCTGCAGGGATCCAGACACCTGCTGGTAGCAGGGAGGGGCTGGAGGAGAGGCGATGTCCGGGCCCACTGAGACAGGGGAACGACCGCCGCTCCCAGCTTCAGCACCCCGCCCAGCAGGAGGTGAGGCTAAGGGGGCAGATGCGATGGGTTGGGGGTCTTTCCTTCGCCATCCAGTCCCTCTGCCCTCTCACCTCCCCCTGCTTCCCCCCACCGCCCACCAGGCTGCTGCCTCCAGCAGGGCGTCTCTGGCATCTGCTGCAGCTCTCTGGGCCCGTTTTGTCAACTGGAAACTGGGGTGAGGGTTGAAATAGATGACCCGAAGGGTCCTCCTCAGCCCCCTTTCTATGACTGCCTTGACAATACCCATGTCCCCTCCCCACCTCCATCACAATCCATCGCAATCTACGAATTCATTCTGCAGGGATCCAGACACCTGCTGGTAGCAGGGAGGGGCTGGAGGAGAGGCGATGTCCGGGCCCACTGAGACAGGGGAACGTGACGACGGATGTAGCCGGGCAGGAGAGGGAAGATGGTGACGGGTACAGAGAGGCTACCCAGGCGGTGCTCGTGGTAAAGAACCCGCCTGCCAACGCAGGAGACATAGGAGACGCTGTTTTCATCCCTGGGTCGGGAAGATCCCCTGGAGGAGGGCATGGCAATCCACTCCAGTATTCTTGCCTGGAGAATCCCATGGACAGAGGAGCCTGGCAGGCTACAGTCCAAAGGGTCACAAAGAGTCGGACACGACTGAAGCGACTCAACACACGCACAGACACACAGAGGCAGAGATACACAGAAAGACAAAGACGGAGAGACCAAGGCAAAGATGCAGTGAGCGACAGCATGCTACAGAGAAGGGGGTGCAGGATTCGGGGCAAAAGGAATCGCAAAGGAGAGAGGACCACCAGAGAGGTGGGCGACGGAGCTGGGAGAGGGCTGGGTCAGGTGGGGCGCTGGTTGAGACAAACTAAAGGAAGCGACAGGGAACTGGGGAGCCATAGAAGGATGAGAGGGTGGGGGAGGGCTAGGGACAACAGCACCATTGTTCGGGGAGGGCTGGGGGGGCAGGCCCCCTGGGGCAGGAAACTGGCCCTTTTCCCCTGCACAGAGGCGGTGCCCTGGCCGGCGGGGAGAGCTGGCAGCGTTCTAGAAGAAACAGGTGCTGAGCTCATTGCGGGCACCCAGGTGGCCCTTTCTCCCAACACCACCTTCCAGGCAGGCACCCCCTTCCAGCCCCTCCTAGGGAATCCAGCAGTCCCATTCCCCTCTAAATCTCTCCCTTAAGAATTCTAGATTCCTCCAAGATACAGATGCACAAAGAGAGGGAAAAAGACTTCCCGTGTTTTCTGGAGGCCATGTGCTTCCGGCCAGATCTGCCCTGGGCTTGGAGCCAGGAGAGAGGGCAGGAGGTTGGCGGGGCGGGGGGTGGGGGGGGGCAGTAGGTACACACAGGGCAGGACTGGAGGCCTTTCTCAGAGCTGGAGCTGGGGTCTCAGGGACCCCAGGGAATGAGAGCAAGGGAGGGCATCATTCATTCCTTGGGGATTGAGTGACAGTTTCTAGGCTCCTTAGGAATTGGGTTGCTGGGTGGGGGGAGACTTGAAGTTGCTTTCTAGGGCAGAGACCAGCTGGGGAGGAAAGAAAGAGGAGGGCCACTCTTTAGAGGCTAAATGTTTCTAGACACCGCTCCACCAATGGAGAACTGTTTTTGATGGGGACTCGTACGCGGCAGTTAGGAAGGAATGTGCATTTTGAGGTCTTCTCTCAGGGGTGTGGTCTTAGGAGAGGCTGAGGAGGAGGGTGAACCCTACGTCTAGGCCAGGGCTGTCCCCTTAGGAAGGAAGAGGGTTCTCTTCTTGGGGACCCGATGACAGTTTTGAGGCTTCCCCAGGCCTGGAGGCACTGGGGAGATGGCTGGACTGGGGGTGGGGTTAGGAGACTAGGAATGAATGGGAAGGGAGAAGGGATGGTAGTTTGGCAGGAGGGTAGAGGGGGCAGAGCAGGTGGAGACCTAGGATCTCACCTCTTTCTCTCTCCCTCCCAACAGTGGGTGCTCTACCTGTTCCTGGTTAAATGCTTGATCAGCATTTCCACGTTCCTGCTCCTCTCCCTTATCGTGGCCTTTCACGCCAAAGAGGTCCAGGTAGGGCAGGCCCCGCCCGCAGCCCCTTCTTGCTCCCTCAGCCCCCACCACGCCCTGTCAGCTCACACTTTCCAGCCTGCTGGGCTGAGTAATGAGCTTCCTCCACCCTGAGATGCATCCACACCCTTATCTACCCGGAGGGGACGAACCATGGACAGCAGACAGAACCTCCTGGAGCAGCCCTGACCTTCCTCCACCTGCTGCCCTCTGACTCATCTGGCAGGCACATCTAGGTGCTGAGAGTTCCTGCCCCCAGGCCTCTCTGTCCACTCTAGCTCCAGGCTGCCTCACACCAGGCCCAGCCTCGCAGATCTCCCTTCTTCAACCCTTGGGCCCTCACCTGTTCTGGTCCCAACAACTCAGATCCTAGTTATGTGCCTGAAGTCCTTACCCACGCCTGAGCTCCCCACCTCTGTGCCAATGATTCCCAGATCCAGGCGCCCTTCCCACTCACATCCCCCCTCCCATCGCATGTCTCAATCCACACTGGGCTCCCCACCCCTTCCCCTCTCCTCCCATCTTCCACACCCCCAGATCCTGTTCCCTTCCCCCACAACCTTGGTGTATAAAATGAGGGATATTGGCCAAGTGTGGTATGCCCCTTGCAGAGACTGGCATATAAGACATGCTCAGTAAGAAGTATACTTTATCATTCATAGCAGTCATTTCAAGTAGCTAAGAGGCCTGATTTCGTAGCCCAGCTATGCAGCTGCACCTGAGCGCCCTGGGCCTCAGTTTCCACATCTATAAAATGGGAGTAAGAATACCTTCAATCTCACTGTCTTGAGACCATTCCAGGAGTCACAACAAACACCAAAGGGGATAGCGCAATGCCAGGCACCCCCCAGGTCCCCCGCACGTGTTGGCTATTGTCACTGTAATGGAATGATGCCAGTTACACTGCTGGGTCCTCACAGACAGGAGTAAGCCTGGCTCCATGGATGTGAAATGTAGGCTCCAGGGAGGAAGGCATTTTTGTCTTGTTCACCCATATCCTCAACATATTTCAACGTCGGGCACACAGTAGGCACTCAATAAGTGTTCCTGGGCTGGAGGTCTGGAAGTAGGCTGCACGGGACACGGGAGTGAAGGCGGAGAGATGTCTTCCTCGGGTCCTGCCATGTCCCTTCCCCACCCTCCCTGGCCCCAGGCCCTGCGCTATCTGCCTCCCTCTGCGGCCCCGCGGGGGCGCCCCCCTTATCTCTTCGCGCAGGCTGGGGAGCGGGCGCCTGACCTTCGCATAACTCCCTCCTTCTCCATCCGTCCTCCTCCCCGCAGCTGTTCATGACGGACCACGGGCTGCGGGACTGGCGCGTGGCGCTGACCGGGCGGCAGGTGGCGCAGATCGTGCTGGAGCTGGTGGTGTGCGGGCTGCACCCGCCACCGGTGCCGGGCCCGCCGTGCGTGCTGAGCGCCGGGTTCCCGAAGACCGCGGCCACGCAGTCCTGGCCCAGCTTCCTGGACCAGGGGGAGGCGCTGCTGTCGCTGGCCATGCTGCTGCGCCTGTACTTGGTGCCCCGCGCCCTGCTCCTGCGCAGCGGCGTCCTGCTCAACGCCTCCTACCGCAGCATCGGCGCGCTCAACCAGGTCCGCTTCCGGCACTGGTTCGTGGCCAAGCTGTACATGAACACGCACCCCGGCCGCCTGCTGCTCTGCCTCACGCTTGGCCTCTGGCTCACCACCGCCTGGGTGCTGTCGGTAGCCGAGAGGTGAGGGTGCCAGGGCGGGTGGGGAAGGAGGGTACCTGGACCCTCTGGAGGAGCCGCTGACAACCACGCTTGCCCTGCACGGTGGTGCAGATCAGGACTCCCCGGGACCAGGCCGTGGAGAAAGCTATCTGTCCACACTCTTATGCAGCAGGGTGGGAAGAACCGACAGACCAGCCCCAAAGCCTTTCGTCCACTTGCAGCCTCCAGTCTCTCCCACCCTAACACACATATATCCTGCCCTTCCTGCCTCAAATCTCTCCTGCCTCCAGAGTCCAGGTATAATGCAGGCACTGGGGCCTGGCTGGTCAAGGGTTGCACCTGCTTTGAAGGAAGGAGACTTTCTGCTTTTCCAAATTAGCACAGATGCACGGTAGGTGTTCCTAACCACCCCCAGGGCTGCACTGGAAGAAATTCCCAGCTGCCTGCTGGACTCTGACCTGATGCTGGAACTGTACCCCCTCAGGGCCTCCACTTATCTTTGTTGTTGTTTTAGTCACCAAGTCCTGTCCGACTCTTTGCGACCCCATGGACTGTAGCCTGTCAGCCTCCTCTGTCCCTGGGATTTCCCAGCAAGAATACTAGAGTAGGTTGCTATTTCCTTCTCCAGGGATCTTCCCAGTCCAGAAATTGAACCCACATCTCCTGCATCAGCAGATGGATTCTTCACCACTGAGCCACCAGGGAAGCCCCATTTATCTTACAGATAAAAGAAATTAGGGGTCATCTTAGCCAGTGCTTCTGGGGCCAGCAGCATCTCCTGGATCTAGTTTAGTTGCTCAGTTGTGTCTGACTCTTTTCGACCCCGTGGACTGCAACATGCCAGGCTTCCCTGTCCATCACTGACTCCTGGAGTTTACTCATACTCATGTCCATTGAGTCTGTGATGCCATCCAACCATCTCATCCTCTGTCCCCTTCTCTTCCTGCCCTCAATCTTTCCCAGCATCAGGGTCTTTTCCAATGAGTCAGTTCTTTGCATCAGGTGGCCAAAATATTGGAGTTTCAGCTTCAGCATCAGTCCTTCCAATGAATATTCAGTACTGATTTCTTTAGGATGGACTGGTTGGATCTCTTTGCACTCCAAGGGACTCTCAAGAGTCTTCTCCAACACCACAGTTCAAAGCATCAATTCTTCGGCACTCAGCCTTCTTTATAGTCCAACTCTCACATCCATACATGACTACTGGAAAAACTATAACTTTAACTAGACAAACCTTTGCTGGCAAAGTAATGTCTCTGCTTTTTAGTATGCTCTCTATCTCCTGGGAACTGGTTGCAAATCCAAATTCGTAGGCCCCACCCATATCTATGGAATCCAAGACTCTAATGGGCGGGACCCAGCAATCTGTTTTTAACAGTTGATTCTGATGCTAGCTCAAGTTTGAGAACCTCTAGTTTAGTACATTGAGCAAAGGATTCTTGAGGGGGGGGTGAAGAATGGGACCATCTGCCCTGAGATTTCTCCTCTATGAGCCTCTGAGAGGCGGAAGTCCACAAACTTGAGTGTACTTTGGGATGAAAGGGGGAGGGAGGTTTAACCGTACATTCAGTCCCCACCTCCGGGCACTGACTTAGTGGTTTTGAGGTTTCTGGGACCCTGGTGAATGATGCTTTCTTTGCTCTGGCCTAACTATGGGTCAGAGTTAGACACATCCTGATTTTCAGTCCTTTCTATGACTGGACCTAAATATCCCCTTCCATGAAGTGTGGGGAAAGAGAGTCCCCCCACCCAAGCCTTTTTAGAGTCCCACCTTTTTAGTCCTGATAGAGCCACCTCTAGGCCACAGAGAATCTTTGTGTAAATCAGAAAACCCACCCTTTCTCTGGGTGGAGGCAGTTCCCTGCCAGGGACTGACAAGTGAACTTCAGGTTGGGTTTCTTCCCCCTTTCAACCCCTCAACCACATTAAATGCAGCAGCCCTGGTAGCCTAGCAGAAGCCAAATGGGCTTTGGAATTGACAGGATCCAGGTTCAAAGCCCACAGTGACTGAGCATCGTGTCTAGGTTACACAACAAAAAGGAGGCCAGCCAGGCTTGCCAAAGCCAGGCAAGCTTTGAATGCTTTTATTGAGTGTGGGTGTGTGCTAAGAAAGAGGGTATCAAACACCACAGGAACCCCAGAACTAACCCGCTCTTCCCCTATAGGCAGGCCGTGAATGCCACCGGGCACCTTTAGACACACTGTGGCTGATCCCCATCACATTCCTGACCATTGGCTACGGCGATGTGGTGCCAGGCACCATGTGGGGCAAGATCGTCTGCCTCTGCACTGGTGTCATGGTGAGTATATCCACTTAGGGACTCCTGTATTGCACATTGCCCGTCCCCTGGGCCCCAGGAAACCATGGAGCCAAGTGAGGCACTCAGGGACACCCCAGGAAACTTGGGTATCTGGACCCCCACAGCCTCACTCCCTGTCCAGGATGCAGTCATTGTGGTTCAGATGCTAAGTCATGTCCAACTCTTTGCAACCCCATGGACTATAGCATGCCAGGCTTTTCTGTCCTCCACTGTCTCCCAGAGTTTGCTCAGATTCATGTCCATTGAGTTGGTGATGCTATCTGACCATCTCATCCTCTCCTGTCCCCTTTTCCTATTGCCTACAGTCTCTCCTAGCATCAAGGTCTTTTCCAATGAGTTGGCTCTTCCCATCCGGTGATCAAAAGTATTGGAGCTTCAGCTTCAACAAGAGTCCTTCCAATGAATATTCAGAGTTCATTTCCTTTAGGATTGACTGGCTTGATCTTGCTGTCCAAGGGGACTCTTGAGTCTTCTCCAGCACCACAGTTCAAAAGCATCAATTCGTTGGCACTCAGCCTTCTTAATGATCCAGCTCTCACATCTGTACACAACTGCTGGAAAAACCATAGCTCTGACTACATGGATCTTCGCTCAGAACACAGACACCAGCCCTATTTCCTTGGAAAATCCCAGGAATCCATCCCCTAAAGTCCTAGGTCTCTCTGGAATCTAGCACCCCAGACCTCATCCTCCTTGGGACCTCCTAGCCCTTTTCCCCTTTTTCCTCCCAGAATTCAGGAATTCAGCCCTGAGTTCCCCCAAGGCTCAGGATCTTGCTCTCTCCCCTCTTTACCCTCTCAATCATCCAGGACTCAGGGTACCTGGTTTCCCAGCTCCAGGTTCCTTCAGGACCCAGGGATCCAGTCTCCCAGTCTCCATTAAGGCTATTGCATATAGATATCAGGAGCTTGCCTGTGGGCTCAGGCTGCTTGAGTTCAAATTCTGTTTCTATCACTTCCTGGCTACGAGTCAGCCATATAATCTTTCTGGGCCTGTTTCCTCATCTATAAAATGGGGATGATGATACCAGTGTACTGCTCAAGGAACTCCTGAGAAGACTAAATGAATTAAGCCATGTAAAGGGTCTCAAAAGGGCTTCCCAGGTGGCTCAGTGGGTAAAGAATCTGCCTGCAATGCAGGAGACACAAGAGACACCAGTTCGATCCCTGGGTCAGGAAGATCCCCTGGAGAAGAGCATGGCAACCCACTCCAATATTCTTGCCTGAAGAATCCCATGGACAGAGGAGCCTGGCAGGTTGCAAAAAGTTGGACATGACTGAAGCAACTGCGCACAGCGCAGCGCAGCACACAAAGGGTCTCAAGCACAGGAAAGGCTCAGGAAATGGGCCAGGGGTGGTGATGGGGAAGCTGTTATTGTAGCTGGTTCCAAGCACGTGGCTCTCTGCTATCCTGGCTCCTGTGCCCTCAAGGATGAGACAGAGAGCTCCCTAAGCCTTAGACCTAAGCCTATTCCCCAGAGTCGGCCTCCCTCTGAATCTAGACACCCACCCCCTTCCCTTCATAGACTCAGCACCCAGTGCCTTGGCCTCCACCTCCCTATGAGATCTGGCTCCCCTCAAGCTCAGGAATTCAAGCCAACAGCCCCCAGCCCTGATTTGTCCCAGGAAGGACATGCTGAACCCCGAGTCCTGAGTCCACAGGTGATGCATGGAGTGGCAGGGAAATGCGGCTCACACATACACACACACACACACACACACAGAGTGGTGAGTCTCTGTGACTAGGAAAGAGGGGCAGAGATGCAGCCAGGGATACACTCCCAAAGGGTCAGGGGCCCTCGGGCTGCCTGGGACCTCCTCCCTCATTTGAGAAAGGGAGAACCTGAGACAGAAGACTCTCTCATGGTGAGTTTTGCACTAGCTTTGCACTAGAGTTCACAGCCTACTCCTGGCCGAGAGGTTCCAGGGTGCAATAAAACAATAATGGCTAACTTTTATTGGGTCGGTACTCTGCCAGGCTCTGCTCTCAAGGTGCTAACTGACGGAATCCCTGGAGTAATTCTGTGAGGGCGTGCACATTTCCAGATAAGAAGCTCAGGCACTGTGAGATTAGATAACTTGCTCCAAGCTAGGCTTGGAACCCAAGCAGTCCCTGTAGCTAGTAAATTGTTCCGAGAGTCAAGAGCTGAAACATAATGGGATGGGGACAGACTTCAGACGAATCATTCTAACTCCAGGGACAGTGAGCAGGTGGTACAGGGCAGTCGGGATTTGATGGGGTCTTGATGGATCAGAGGCCTCGAGAAGGAAAGGATGAGAGTGAGGGTTTGCGACAAGGTGTTCAGGCAGGTGAGGGATGAATTGCCTGAGAGGGAGGCTGGGCAGAGAAGAAGGAGTGGCCTGGACTTTAGCAGGCCCTGAGAGCCAGGCTAAGAAGTCTGGGGCCGTGGGAGCCCAGAAGGAGATTAGGGTGAGGGAGTCAAGGTCACATCTGGGTCAAGGTGGGGTGAAGGGGAGGCTAGAACTTGTCCAGGAGGGAGATGTGGCCAGAGCTGGGCAGCGTCTGTAGGGGTGAGGAGGAGGGGGAAGAACACCCCTGGTGACCTGGTGGCCAACTGGAACGTGGGGAGGCAGGGGTTCTGCAGGAGCCTGAGGTCTGCCCGTCACCCGGCACCAGCCCTTTTCCCCCATCTCCAATCACACCCTTAACAAAACAGGACATGGTGCAGGTGTAAACTCCATGCCCAGGAGCTGCACTCAGATGTGTGATTTTGATCTCAGCTCCACCTCTGGGAACTCTGGGACCTTGGTTCTCTCTCAGTGGGTTTGCTTGTCAGCTATGGGGGGAGGGTGCCTGCCAGCTGTGTCTGCTGGGAGGGTTCAAGGAGAGAGAGAGAGTTGGTGGCACACGGCTGGCCCTCAGAGCCCCAGGGCCCCCGTGTCATAACACCTGCTGTGCCCACAGGGGGTCTGCTGCACAGCCCTGCTGGTGGCCGTGGTGGCCCGGAAGCTGGAGTTTAATAAGGCAGAGAAGCACGTGCACAACTTCATGATGGATATTCAGTATGCCAAAGAGGTGAGCGGGCCTCCAGCACCGGAACACACCTCTCGCAGAGCCAGGAGTCCAAGTCCCCAGCCCCTCCGCCCAGAGCCCCAGGGGGTCCATCTCCCCTGACACTGTGCCCCCCACACCCAGATGAGGGAGTCGGCTGCCCGAGTGCTGCAGGAGTCCTGGATGTTGTACAAACATACACGCAGGAAGGAGTCTGGCGCCGCCCGCAAGCACCAGCGCCGGCTGCTGGCTGCCATCAACAGGTGAGGACCTCTGTGTGTGCGCACGCTGTGTTCAGCCCTGAGTCTACTCCTCTCTGCAGAGTGTGAGTGTGTGTCTGTGTGTGAGTATGAATGCATGTGTGTATGTGATGGTTTTGTTTGCATGTTTCAGAGTGCCTGCGGGTCTGGCTCCTTGGGTCTCTATGCAGGGGGTGGGCTCATGCGTGCAGCCATTCCCTCCCACCCCTTCAGTTCTCTGCCAACTTTTCCTCATTGTACTCTGCCTTTGTGAGTCTCTGCTCCCCTCATCCCACCCCTGTGCTAGGGCCACTCTCACCGCCACCCCCTGCTGTTCTTTTTAACCCCCAGGTTCCGCCAGGTGCGGCTGAAACACAGAAAGCTCCGGGAGCAAGTGAACTCTATGGTGGACATCTCCAAGGTACTGGGATCCCGTGAGAGGGGGTCTAGGAGAAGAGGGAGGGAGGGGCTGGCTGGTGAGGAGCTCTAGGCCTGGAATCGGGGACACTGGCACACAGGGGTACTCAAGAAAGCTCTTGTGGTTGAAGGAACAAACAAATGAATAAGAGACTGATGCAACAGAGCTTCTCGTGAAAGGTGCAGCTTCCTTTGAAGCTTAAGGGACTTGTGCAAAGAACTCCAGTGTTTGATGTGAAATTATTCCCATTATCAAGTTCCCTACATGTGGGAAATTCCTTTCAACTATGACTCTTATACAGCCATAAAACCAAAGCAAATTGACAAACGAAGTTCAAACACAAAGGGTAAAGCAATAAAATGTGAATTAACAGCACCAACACAGAGACGAGTGACATTGTTCCGGGAAAACTCAATCGTGCTGCTGTTGTAAAGAGGAGGCAGGTGGCCAGGAGCCCTGGGCAGGCTTGCCTGGTCAAGGGCTTGCCCTCCTTCTGTTGGGTTCCCTTGATTCTGAAGCGCTCAGGGTCAGTGACGTCACGCCCCGCTGGCTTGGTTAGCAGCTCCTCTTGCTTATCCGGTAGCCTTTGCTTTTTTCTCATTAGTCCGCAACAACTCAAACAGTGGCCCTGGGCCCTGATGCCATGGTAAACACAGCCGCAGGTGCCGGGCCCCTAAACTGCATGACAGTGGCCTAGATCTGCCGGAACTGGCAGGTCGTGATTTCTAAGATTATCCACCTGGCCCCAAACGCGGAAGTCAAGAGGTTTCATAGAAAGCTCCCACGCCCTGAAGGACGAAGCTGTGAATCCTAGTTTGAGAAGGCAGAGAAAGGGCTCTGTGGGTTTTAAAGTCAGGCGGCCATCAAGGCCACAAAGATTTAAGTGAGCGCCTACTACGTTCTCGGGTCACTCTGATCCGGGTGCTGCCTTGGGTATGTCAGTTTATCTGCTCCAGGCCTGTTTCCTCAGCTGTTAAAAATGGAAACAGGATTCCCATTCCCACACTTTTAGGAGGATTTTAAACGGCGTATGAAGATCATGTGGCCCAGTCGCTCGCTGGGTGGTGGCAGGTGGTTGATAAATGGTAACTGTTATTATTGAGGATAATCTCCTGGGCCTGTAAGGACTTAGGAAATGCTGGTTCCACTGCCTTACTCTGCAGGGCAGGGCAGGGAGTCTCCCCCAGCCCCCTGATCCCTCTGACCTCTCTGCCCAGATGCACATGATCCTGTGTGACCTGCCTCTCCGTCTGAGCAGCTCTCACCAGGCCCTGGAGAAGCAGATTGACGCGCTAGCAGGGAGGCTGGATACCCTGAGTGAGCTGCTCACTGCTGCACTGGGGCCACGGCAGCTTCCAGAACCAAGCCAGGAGGCCACGTAGCTGGTGAGGGGACTGGGACTTGGGCAGGAGAACCTCTTGGAGGAAGGGTGCCCTGTGCCAGCACCCCATGTGGCTAAGGGGGAGAGGGACGGAGAGGCTGGAGTTGAGTCCACTCGGTCTCTTCTGCTCTGGCTCTGCCTGCATGGAGGGACACCAAGTTTGGGGCTGGACTGCCCCCCGCCCTCTTTCTTTGCTTGGTCTGTCTCTTCCTCTGGTGTCTGGCCTGCCTTTCTATCCAACTCTCTCTTCGTCTCCCCAGGACCCATCCGGGAAGAACCAGGCTACCCTTCCCCAGGATTGAGGTCAAGGACATTCTCTCTGCTACTCCTGACCCAGCCGCACATATAAAGATCCCCCTAAGTGTGAGGACTGCTGGGGGCCCCACCTTGGATGGTGGATGCTGAAGGATGCTGGAGGGGATGCTGGATTAAGGAGGGAGGCTGTGGCCCACCCCCCACCAAGGCCCAAATGGGAAAACGGTCACCCCTGCCCCACATACCCTTGACAAAAACATCCTCACTCTGCTGCTGTAGATGGCCACCAGCTTTCAGTTGGATGTGGAGGTTCTTGGGGGCCAGGCCTCCTGGGTCCCAGAGGAGGAGAAAGAGGGGCGCAGGGACCCAGAGTCCAGGATCCAGGGCTGCCTCAGTGACCCGCCGGCTGGCTGGCGGGTCGAGCGGAAGGAACCAGGCCCGAGGCCGGGACGAGGCAGGAGGCAGCGCCCCCTGGTGGGACAGAGAGGAGGACACTGTTTCTCCAGAGCTGCGGAGAATTATCTGGTGGGAGAAGGAGGGAGGGGCCAGGGTGCAGCCCACCAGTCTCTGCTCTTATATTTTGCAATAAATGTTACACAAAGCCAGAAGAAATTGTTGTTTCTTTCTAAACACATCCACACTCCAAACAGGCAGATGAGCCAGTGGAAGGCCCTTTCCCTGTCTGAACCTGCTTGTGTGCTCACAGTCGCTACAGTCATGTTTAACTCCTTGCGACCCTGTGGACTATAGCCTGCCAGGCTCCTCTGTTCATGGGGATTCTCCAGGCAAGAACACTGCAGAAGGCTGCCATGCCCTCCTCCCGGGGATCTTCCCCACCCAGGGATTAATGAGTCTCCTGCATTACAGGCAGATTCTTTACCTTCTGAGCAGCTGAGGAAGCCCGCCTGAACCAGCTCTTGCAACTATAAAAGAGGCCTCCGAGAAGTACCCTCCCAGGTCTGTAGGCTGGAGAGTCCTCAACACTGTCCCTACCGCTGCCCCAGCCCAGATCTTAGGCTAAGGGCAAGGGCTTTGAATTCAGACAGATTGGGGTTCAAACCCTGGCTCTGCCATCCACTGGCTGTGTGATTTGGGGCAAGTGGCTTCATCTCTCTGAACATTTCACTTCACCTGTGAGATGAGGTCAACTTTCCCACAGGGAGGGGCACAGAGGGTTGGGCATTTAGTAAGAATTCATGAGAGATAATCATTTTTATCAGTGCTGCTGATTTTCAGACGCAATCAGTACCTGGCTGCTCATTCCTCTGCCCCTCTCTTACTCATGGCCCACCAGAACCCAGATGACAACTCATCCATCAGGAGAGAAACGGGGACCCCAAACCATCCCCCGTACTCATTTCTCATATCTGCTAGGACTTGGCCAGGAAACGGGAGGGGGGCTGGCACTTACGGAGGTCCTCCTGTATGTCCAGCTCTGCGATCTCATTTTGTAAGTCAGCACCATCTCTGCCTGCCCCGCCCCACCCCACTGTACAAATACAGACTGAAGCTTCGAAAGGAGCAAGGCCCCAAGGGTCTGGCTTCACACCCAGTGCATCCTGAGAGGTGAGTCAGAGACAGAGTGGCCTTGGACCCTGAACCTGGGTCTCACTTCCCACAACCGCCGCCTTCCACTTTGAGAGGCTGATTCATCCCCGCTTCCCTTGGCTTGTGGGGAAGCCCGGGCTGCGAGTCATCCTTCTCTGCTGAGCTATCTTTGGATTTCCCTGCAAGTCCGAAGCCAGCCCCACCCCTCAGCCCCCAGAGCTAAACTGGGGCTTGCACCACCCACTGCCCCTTCCTCTGGACACCAGCCCACCTGGGGGGGTAGGGGCAGAGGAAACAGGAACACTTCCAACACCCTCCCCTGCAGTATGCCCTCTTCAGTGCTGCCAGATCCCTTAATGGGACCACTTGGGTTCACTGGGCAAACTCCTTCCAACTCCTTTGGGCCCCAGCTTACATGTCCCCTCTGCCAGGAAGCCCTCTCTGAAGCTCCCACAGCCCCCCTGAACCTGTCTCTATCACAGGAATATTTATTGTGAAAAGTCCCACATTAAATGCTTTATATAAATGATCTCATAAAATCTCTACAGAAGGAAGCAAGGTGGTATTACTGGTCCTGTTATACAGATGAGGAATCTGAGGCACAGAGATTAAGAACCCTACATGACCCTGCAGCAAGGAGATGGAGAAGCTGGGATTTGACCCAGATGGCCTGGCTCTGAAGGCCCAGAGCTTAGCAAATCAGCTCATTCATTTAGAGATCATTATACCCTACTTTCTGGAGAAGGTGATGGCAGCCCACTCCAGTACTCTTGCCTGGAAAATCCCATGGACAGAGGAGCCTGGTGGGCTGCAGTCCATGGGGTTGCAAAGAGTCGGACACAACTGAGCGACTTCCCTTTCACTTTCCACTTTCACGCATTGGAGAAGGAAATGGCAACCTACTCCAGTGTTCTTGCCTGGAGAATCCCAGGGACGGGGGAGCCTGGTGGGCTGCTGTCTCTGGAGTTGCACAGAGTCGGACACAACTGAAGCGACTTAGCAGCAGCGGCAACAGCAGCATACCCTACTTTCATTTTTGCTCTCTATATTGTCTTCAATGTCAAGGGCCTGCGTATGCGAGGCCTCAGTGAGTTATCACTGAATGAACACACTCACTACCTGGGGTGGTGCTGCACCTTCTATCACTTGTTGGTTTCTCCTGGGACAAGGTAGGAACTGGTGAGAAGGGGCTTTTTGCCTAAGGCACTAAGAGCGGGGAGAGCACCGCTGTTCTGAATGCTCGGATCTGCCCCCGCCACTCTGCTGCCACTGACTGTGGGGCATGGTCCCGACGCCCCCCACTTCCAGCAGTCTTTGCAAACCCTCTCACACCATGACCACTTCCTGAATGCCCTGCGCCGGCGTGGGGGCTGCAGGCTGAGTCAGCGGGCTCTGCTCCCGAGGGACTTGGTTTCATGGTGATTTGGGGAACTTCCCCCTCCTACTTCAGTTTTGCCTCTGTGCCTGTAAGAGGACAGGGTGGGGAAAAGTGGGTCCAGAAAGGGCTGGGGGATTACTGGGGTTCGAGAGCCAGTCAGGGGTTGGGGCCACCACCCAAGACACGACTGGGCCCTTCCCTTGCTCAAAACCCTGCCATGGTTCCCACCTGTATTTCTGTCCAAGTCCAGCTCCTAGAGCTAGCCCTGCAGCATGTGGGACCCTAGTCCCCCCACTAGGGATGGAGCCTGTGCTCCCAGCACTGGAAGGGCAGATTCTCAACCACTGGACTGCCAGGCAAGTCCCCACCATTTTTTCTTTTATTGAGATTTATTTTACATAAATGACACAAAGTTTAAAAGCAGCCTCAATAGATTTTTTTACAAATGCATTCACCCGAGCACATACCACGCAGCTCAAGCTTGAAGTTTCCATGACCCTAAAAACTCTTCTTTTCCATCTTGATTTTCTTTTGCCCGTTTTTTAACTTTGAAAAGGAACCTGCTGCACACCGTGGTATGCAGCTGCTTCCAGGTATCAGCCAGGGCTGCGTTCCTTTGCCCATAGAATGGTGTTAAGACACCCACAGGCCTCACCTGGCGGGCTCTTCAGGCTGTGGCCCCACCCCTCCTCCAGCCTCCCTATCCCCTCCCTGTCACAGCAGATAACGATTCTGCACCCAATTCCAGTGTTGTGGTTTTGTTTTGTTTCCCCCCCAAGCAATTCTCAGACATCACAATTCAGTTCAGTCCTGACACTGTCTACCTGGAGACAGCATCAGATTCCACAGGTTAAGGGTTGGGTCCTACAGGACTGCCTCCAACCCCTACCCCTTCAGATGCCAAGTTCAAGTCCAGATTGTCACCTGTGTGTTTGACCAACTGGCTACAGATCCAACAGCCCCTTCCTTGGGTTCAATGAGTGACTCACAGAACTCAGAGACACATTTTATTTACTAGATTATAGGTTTCTTATAAAATGATGTAATCGGGGAACAGACAGATGGAAGAGAGGCACAGGGCAAGGGTTGGGGAAGGGGCAGAGAGTTTCCATGCCCTCTCTTGGCACCGCTCTCCCCAAATCTCCAGGTGTTCAACAACCTGGAAGTTCTCCAAGCCCTGTCCTTTGGGGGTTATTATGGAGGCTTCATTTTATAGCCATAACTGATTAAATCATCAAACTTTGGTGACTAATCCAACCTCCAACCCCTCTCCCCTTCCTGTAGATCTGGAAGTTCTAAACCTCTAATCACCCCTTGGGGCCACTGGCACCCAGCCCCTATCCTTAGGTTACAGAGATGCTTCGCAAAGCGACCTCATTACAAAAGACACCTTATTACTCTCTTCACTGGAAGTTCCAAAGGTTTTAGGAGCTCTGTGCTCCGGAATAAAGACCAAATCCATATTTATTATAAACCCAGTATCACAGCTGCTCCAGCCACAGGGCTCCTCTTCCTTCCCAAGGACTGTCGAAACTGGTCATCTCCTGGACTCTCCTATCCCTTTCCCCATCCATGTAGAACAAATATCACCAGTATTTTTCCAGCTCTTTGTGAGGGTCCATGAAGGAAGCCATATCATCTACATCAATACCAGACTGCAGACTAAAGACTTGTTTTTAGCTTTTCTGCTGTGTGGGACAGCTGCTAACGTGTAAACCCAGGAGAATGCTTTTGCAGCTTGGAAGCAATGTCTTTTCTTTCTTCCAACAGAATGAACTGGCCCTTCTAGGCCAGTCAAGGGTGTACCCTGGCTGCACCCTTTCTCACTTTCTCAAGGGCCAGAGTCCTAAGTTTCTTCCCTCATCCATTTTCCCTGCTATTGAAACAGAAGGGAAGGGGCAGGGGGGCAACCTTTAGAAGAATGACACTGCCATAGGACATGTCAAACTAGAACCAACTAGATCCAAGATGGCTGACGATTCAACTTCCAGTAGACCCGAGTCTCATTATACACTCATTGTAATACATTAGCTAAATGCCACACCCACCAGCTCCATGACAGTTTCAGGGCCAATGATAAAAAGGTCAAAAAGTAGGCTGTGGCGCAATTCCTGGCAATCCCTGTCCCTTCCTAGAAATAGTTGGACTAATCCTCCCACTCATTAGTCTGTGAAATTACAAAGTCCATAAAAAACTCACAACCCCCAAATTTCCAGGGCCTGTCGCCTTCTGAGACGGCCCACATTCTGTCTGTGGGGTGTGTTTCTCTCTAGATAAATCTATTTCTTACCTGTCACTTTGTCTTTCACTGAATTCTTCCTGCAAAGGGACATCAAGAACCTGAGCTTCATTAAGTGCTGAGGCCAAGTGTGTGACCTCAATTAAAAGACCGTGGGTTCTGTTAGACCCGGAGAAGGCCTAATCATCGGAACCGTCGTCCCACAGATCACCAAGACCAGGAATTCGATGCAAACCGCAAGAGGATTTTATTGAACCGGCGTGCCGGGGTTCGAACTCCTCGGGAGGAGTGAACCCAGAACACTGGTCGCAAAGGATTTTTATATAGAAAAATCACAAGCAGGCGGGAATAGGGTTAGGACAATGTGATTGGGGGCCACAAGCAGGTACAGGTGGGGTGAGGACGTTTGATTGGTGGGCAAGGCTTGACCTTTACAGGGATAGGTCTGCAAGTTAAGTCGAAACGGCTGACTGACCACCCCGCGGCGGTTGGCCGATTCTCAGGAAAAAACAGCCTCCAGAAGGATTAACATAAAAATAACCATTCTGGGTGGGGGGCTTCTGCAAAGATCAGGAGACCATGAGTCATCAGATAAGGGGCAGGCTATTTTCCATGAGGTATGGCCTGCCTCTGGGGTTTTAACAGGACAAAGAAAACTTTTTAAAATTTAACTTTTTCCCTTCA
>SJYC01012080.1:0-22802 GCA_006408675.1 Madoqua kirkii | reverse complement strand
TTAACTCAAAGGTCTAATGTTGCTAATACCAGGTCTACTACCTGTTTTTTCTATATACCAACTATATCTACAAATAAAAGATATGAAAATTTGGCAGCAAGTACTGGCTCAACAAATGAAACCTTGAATCAGTCCTATTCTAATGATTTTGACTCCTCAGAAGCCCCTACATTCCTAGGATGTTTTAAGCCTCCTGTGCCTCTCACAGTCGGGAGGCCGCAAACAATCACAGGCACAGCTGTAAGAATCTGGCAGGCAGGCTAGAAAGCCATCAGAGGGGTTTTTGATTGAAACACTCTTATTATGCCCAGGAGATTTATTTTCTAAAAGCTCTAAATTAACTTTTTCCAGAAAAAGGTGGTGGGGGGACAGCCCCCTGTTAATGTCAGAAGAGCAGGTGGAAAGCATCCCACAGCAAAGCAGGCAGACTCTGGCTCTGGGGGGTAGATGCTCAGGAAATTCCAGAGGGAACCCCTGAGGCCTGACTCGCCTTGCCCATCAGGCCTCTCCGCATGACCTTGTCATGGGTGGGATCTCCCATGCTGGCTCCCAGCAGCTGTGGGCTGATGGGGCAAGTGATGTCTCAGTGGGCAGCTGCACTCCCTCCCTCACTGGGTGCCTTCACAGGGTCTGTGTGGCTGGTGGGATTGCAGAGCTCCCTTCCTCTTCCTGAGCCACTCTCCCGTCCCCTGCTTAGTCGGTCAAGCACCAATCTAATACAGTGGGGAGGCGACTCGGCCAGTAGAATTAAGGTGACCAACCAGCTGACTTAAAGACATCAGCCTGGATTACCCAGGCTGATGGGCCCAATGGAGTCAAGCATAAGTGGAAGGCAAAGTCCATGAGAGAGAAGTCAGCAGACAATGCCAAGTCAGAGATGGGGGATTTGCTATTTCTTTGCTTGTGCAAAAGAGCCCTGGTGCAAGGCTCAGAGAGAGAGACCTTTAGGAGCTAGAGGTGACCCTGGTGGACAGCCAGCAAGGCAATGGGGAACTCAGTCCCTTGACTGAGTTGGGCCAAAAACCTGATGTGTTTGGAAGACAACTCTTCCCTAAGATCTCTGATAATAGTGTCGCTTGGCCGACACCTGATTTTAGGCCCAGGAAACCTGTGTTGGGCTTCTGACCCACCCAAACCGTGAGTTAATATATTTGCATTGTTTTAAACCACAAAGTTAGTGGCAATTTGTTCTAACAGCAATAGGAAATGTTTGAATGGTGAGCCTGCAGTTGAGCAGGTCGCAGAGTAAGTGACAATGTGCGACCACGCCCACACACACAGGCAACTAGACTCGCTGAGGACCCCGTTCCTCAAAGCTTAGGGGAACTTTGACGAAATCCCAGGTTCAAGAGGAGGGTAAATTCCAAGTGGAGATTCCATTTCTGCCACATTGGTGGGATGGGGGTGAAAACATTAAATTCAGTGATAGGAAAAATGTGTGTTTTCTGCACACCTGTGGCCTGAAGAATTTGATGGAGTTAGAATATACGTGTTTCCTGAGTGGGAGAGCTTATTGTCCAGGTGAGCATTTTCAAGGAAAGGAATCAGGAAGAGAAAGGCAGAAAGAGGAGGGTGCTCCGAGGCAGGTCTGCAACCCACCCACAGCATGTGTCCATGGAACCTTCCAGGGGCCCAGACAAGAACGTCAGTGTGCTCTTGGAATGGCTGGGCTTATGCTGGTGAAGCACTGGGGCCTTTTCACTGCTTGGGAGGAAGTGCCAGCTATCTGGGGGTTCTCAAAACTGCCCAAGTTTCTACCTTGTCTGGCTTCTCAGCTGGGAAGCAGCAGGTGTTCCTGGTCCCTTGTCTGAGCCAACCTGGCAGGCAGCTCTGCAAGCAATAATACTGCAGTGGGTTGCCATTTCCTTTTCTGATGCATCTTCCCAACCCACAGATTGAACCTGTGTCTCCTGCATTGACAGGTGTACTCTCTACCACTGAGCCAACTTCCAATTAAAAAACAAATCATGGGGGTGTAAATACAGCACAGTAACTATAGTGTTTTCTTTTTTTCCTCTAGTTTAATTGAGATATAATTGACATACAGCACTCTATAAGTTTGGGCTTCCCAGGTCCTAATGATAAAGAACCTGCCTGCCAGTGCAAGAGACTTCAGAGATGTGGGCTCAATCCCTGGGTCAGGAAGATCCCCTGGAGAAGGGCATGGCAACCCACTCCAGTATTCTTGCCTGGAGAATTCCATGGACAGAAGAGCGTGATGGGCTACAATCCATGGGGTCACAAAGAGTCCGACAAGACGGAAGCAACTTAGGACACACCCAGACTATATAAATTTAAGGTGTACAGCATGATTGGACCTACACACGTCAAGAAATGATTACCAGGGTAAGTTTAGTGAAACATCCATCATCTTATATAGATGCAGAATTGAAGACCTAGAAAAAATTTTTTCTTGTGATTGACAACTGAAGATTTACTCTCTTAAGAAACTTCCTATGTAACATGTGTCACCAAGTTGTATTTGACTATTTTGTGACCCCATGGACTATGGCCCGCCAGGCTGATCTGTCCATAGGATTTCTCAGGTAAGAATACTGGAGTGGGTTGCCATATCCTACTCCAGGGGATCTTCCTGACCCAGGGATTGAAGCTGCATCTCCTGCATTGGCAGGCAGATTTTTTTACCAGGGAGCTACCTGGAAGCCCTCCTATGTAACATACAGCAGTGTCAATTTTATTTTATCATGTGGTACATTTTATCCCTAGTATTTACTTACATTATAACTGGAAGTTTGTACCTTTTGACCACCTTCATCCAATTCTCCCCTCCATTCTCCACCTCCCCAACCCCACCTCTAGCCACAAATCTGATCTCTGTTTCCTAGGAGTTCATTTGTATGTGTGTGTGACTGAAGTATAATTGACCTACAATACTATGTTAGTTCCTGTTATGCAACATAGTCATTTGATATTTCTCTATGTTTCAAACTGATCACTTGTCTAAGTACTGTATGTTATCATGCAAAGATATTACATAATTATTGACTATATTACCCACACTATACATTTCATTCCTATGTCACATCCACTCTGAAACCAGAAGTTCATTGCTGTTCATTTCTTTACCTATTTCTTTTCTCCCCTCACCTCCAGCAAAGCAACCACCTACGTGGCCTCTGTATCTTTGACTCTGTTTCTGTTTTGTTACATTTGTTTTAGTATTATAACTGGAAGTTTGTACCTTTTGACCACCTTCATCCAATTCTCCCCTCCATTCTCCACCTCCCCAACCCCACCTCTAGCCACAAATCTGATCTCTGTTTCCTAGGAGTTCATTTGTATGTGTGTGTGACTGAAGTATAATTGACCTACAATACTATGTTAGTTCCTGTTATGCAACATAGTCATTTGATATTTCTCTATGTTTCAAACTGATCACTTGTCTAAGTACTGTATGTTATCATGCAAAGATATTACATAATTATTGACTATATTACCCACACTATACATTTCATTCCTATGTCACATCCACTCTGAAACCAGAAGTTCATTGCTGTTCATTTCTTTACCTATTTCTTTTCTCCCCTCACCTCCAGCAAAGCAACCACCTACGTGGCCTCTGTATCTTTGACTCTGTTTCTGTTTTGTTACATTTGTTTTTAGTATATATATTCCACATATAAGTGAAATTATACGATATTTGTCTGTTTGACTTATTTCACTTACCATAATATCTTCTAGGTCCAGACATGTTGTCACAAATGGCAAGATTTAATTTTTAATGGCTGGGTGATATTCCTATATATATATATATATACACACACACACACACACCACATTTTCTTTATTCACTCACTTATCAGTAGGCACTTAGGTTGCTCTCATACTTGGTTATTATAAATAAGGCTGCATTGAACATATGGGTGCATATAGTTTTTTCTAATTAGTGTTTTGTTTTCTTTGGATCAATCCCCAGGAGTGGAATTGCTGGATCTTGTGGTAGTCCTATTTTTAACTTTTTGAGCAATCTCCATACTATTTTCCATAGTTGCTGCACCAACTTACTTTTTCACCAACAGTGTATGAAGTTCCTTTTTCTCCACTTTTTTTTTTGCCAACACTTGTTATTTGTTGTCTTTTTAAAATAATGGCCATTTTGACAAATGTGAGATGATATCCCATTGTGGTTTTGATTTGCATTTCCCTGATGATTAGTGATGATGAGCATCTTTTCATGTGCCTGTTGGCCGTCTGTATGTCTTGGGAAACGTCTGCTTAGATCATCTGCCCATGTTTTAAATTGCATTTATTTTTTGTATTGAGTTATATGAGTGCTTTTTATATTTTGGATATTAACCCTTTGTTGTATATATCACTTGCAAATTTCTTCTCCCTTTCAGTAGGTGGCTTTTTCATTTTGTTAATAGTTTGGTTCTCTGTGTAAAAGTTTGTTAGTTTGATGTAGTCTCATTTGCTTATTTTTGTTTCCCTTTCTTGAAGAGAGACATCCAAAAAGCTGTTACTAAGACTGCTGTCAAGAAATACATTGCCTACGTTTTCTTCCAGCAATTTTATTGTTTCACATCTTATTTTCAAGTCCTTTAGCCCATTCTGAATTAATTTTTGTGCATAGTGTGAGAGAGCAGTCCAGTGTGACTCTTTTGCATGTAGCTGTCCAGTTTTCCCAACATCATTTACTGAAGAGCTGTCTCCTCCCCATTTTATGTTCTTGTCTCCTTTATTGTCAATTAATTTGGCTCATGTCTGGACTCTGCAGTCTGTCAGTTCATTGATCTATAATGTTTTTCGCCAGTGCTTACTGTTTGGATGACTTTGGGCTTCTCTGGTGGCTCAGTGGTAAAGAATCCTGCACATGCAGGAGACGTGTTTTAATCCTTGGGCCGAGAAGATCCCCCAGAGAAGGAAATGGCAACCGAGAGTAATAGTCTTGCCTGGGAAATCTGGTGGACAGAGGAGCCTGTCAGGCTACAGTCCATGGGATTGCAAGAGTCGGACACGACTTAGCAATTAAACAACTGTTTGGATAACTGAAGCTTTGTAGTGTAGCTTGAAATCAGGAAGTGTGGTGACTTCAGCTCTGTTCTCCTTTCTCAAAATTATTTTGGCTATTGGGGCGGGTGTCTTTTGTGTTTCCATACAAATTTTAGAATTATTTGCTCTAGTTTCATGAAAAATGCCATTGATATTTCAATAGGGATTGTACTGAATCTGTAGATTGCCCCGACTAGTATGCTCATTTTAACAATATTAGTTGTTGCAAACCCTGAGCATGGCGTATCTTTCCATCGGTTTGTACGGCCTTCAGTTTCTTCTATCAATATCTTATAGTTTTCTGAGTATAGGTCTTTTACCTCCTTAGTTAGAATTATTTACATTTTAAGGTCTATTTATTTGACTGCCTTGTCTCAGTTGTGGCATGAGGGATCTTTGTCGCATCACATGGAATCCCTTGTTACAGTGCACACTCTTTAGCTGTGGTGGAAGAGCTCAGTGGTTACTGTGCACAGACTTAGTTGCTCCAAGGCATGTGGGATCTTAGTTCCCCAGGCAGACTTGAGTCCAAGTCCCATGCATTGCAAGGTGGATTCTTAACTATTAGACCACCAGGGAAGTCCTCGTTCTTTTTGATGTACTTGTAAATGAGATTGTTTTCTCAGTTCTTCTTTCTGATAGTTAAGTGTTAGTGTATAGAAATGAAACAGATTTCTGTACATTAATTTTGTATCCTGTGAGCTTACTGACTTCATTGATCAGTTTCTTGCCGATATTTTCAGCATTTTCTATGTATAGTATCATATGTCATCTGTAAACAGTGATAGTTTTACTTCTTCCTTTCCAATTTGGATGCCTTTGATTCTAGGACTTTGAATACTAAGAATGGTATTGGATGTTGAATAAAAGTGGTGAGATTAGGCATTCTTGTCCTGTTCCTGATCTCACAAGAAGTACTTTCAGATTTTCACTGTTGAGTATGACATTAGCTGTGGGCTTATCATATTTGGCCTTTGTTATGTTAAGGTATGTTCCTTTTGTACCTACTTCATTGAAAGTTTTAATCATAAATGGATGTTGCATCTTGTCAAAATCGTTTTTTGCATCTGTTATATGATTACATGATTTTTTTCTTCAGTTTGTTAATGTGGTATGTTTCATTGAATGATCTGTAGATTTTGAACCATTCTTGTACCCCTGGGATAAATCTCACTTGATCGTGGTGTTTGATCCTTTTAATGTACAGTTGGATTTTGTTGAGGATTTTTGCATTTATGTTTTTCAGTGATGTTGTCCTGTAATTTTCTTTATTTGTGAATTATTTGTTTGGTTTTGGTATCAGGGTGATGCTAGCCTTGTATGAATGAATTGGGGAGCATTCCTTCCTCTGTAATTTTTTGGAATAGTTTGAGAAGTATAGGTGTTGACTCTTTTCTAAATGTTTGGTAGAATTCACCCATGAAGCCATCTGATCTTGGACTTTCGCTTGCTGGGAATTTTTTTTTTCTTTCTTTTACAGATTCAGTTTCATTACTGATAATTTGTTTATTTGTGTTTTCTATTTCTTCATGGTTCAGTCTTAGAACATTATCCATTTCTAGGCATTTATTACTTTCTTCTAAGTTGTCCATTTTATTGGTGTGTAATTAATTGTTCATGGTAATCTCTTATGGTCCTCTATATGTCTATGGTATTTGTTATAACTTCTTTTTTTATCTGATGTTATTGATTTGAGCTCTCTGTTTTCCTTGATGAGTCTAGCTAAATTATCTATTTTTAAAAAATCTTTTAAAGATAGCTCTTAGTTTCACGTGTTTTATCTGTTTCTGCTCTGATCTTTTGATTTAGTTTCTTTTACTAACTTTGGGCTTTATTTGTTCTTCTTTTTCTAGTTCCTTTAGGTATAAGGTTAGATTGTTCATGTGAGATTTTTCTTGCTTTGTGAGATAGGCTATACGCTATACGCTTCCTTCTTAGAACTGTCTTGCTGTATTCCATAGCTTTTGGATTGCTGTATTTCCATTTGTCCCTGGATATTCATTAATTTCTGTTTTGATTTCTTCAGGAACCTGTTAAATGTTTAGCAGTATGTTGGTTAGCATCCATGTGTTTATGCTTTGTGCAGTTTTTTTCTTATAGCTGATTTCTAGTCTCATAGCATTGTGCTTGTAAAAGATGCTTGATATGATTTCTATTTTCTTAAATTTACTGAGACTTGTTTTGTAGCCTAGTATGTGAAATATCCTGGAGAGTGTTTCCTGACTATAGTTAATAATAGTGTATTGCACATTGAAAGAGTAAATCTTAAAATTTAGAGAGTAAATCTTCAAATTTCTCATGACAAGAAGAAAATGTTTGTCTCAGTGTGTGGTGATGGAGGTAAGCAGACTTTGTATGGTGATCCTTTTTCAGTGTGTACCAATATCAACTGAAGCGTTATGCTGTACAGTGGAAACTGACATACTGTTATATGTCAGTTAGAAAAAAAAGTGTCTGGAAAAAGCTCATGGCACTCCTGTGGGTGGCCAGGGATGCTAAGGGCTTGCTGAGATATATGCTCCTGGTACATGGCTCTGCTGAGGTTCTGGGCTATTTAATGAGCCACCTTATACTCTTTTTGGAGTCCTGAGTAAGGCAGGGCGTCTGCTTCTCTGGGAGCCCTGGGAAGGCTTTCAGGAGAAGCTTATCAAGTACTATGGTATATGGGTAAGGGGATAAACTCCACGATCAGGTGAATTTGGTCCGAATCCTGACTTTCCTTCTTATTAGATGGGTAAACTTGCTTTTTAACCTCTCTGGGTAGTTCTTTCCTCATTTCTAAAATGGGAATATTAAGAGTATTTTTTCTTTTTCTTTTTTTTTTTGCTTTGTTGTAAGCCTCTAATGAGATAACCTATATGAAGCAACTGTTAAGTAAGACACACACAGGTAATCTTCTTGTGGTGATACACGAAAGGTCAAGACTAGGAGATCTTACATCTGCTGGGACTCTGAAGTGTTCTATCAGGAGTTAGGGAAGAAGGTTTACTAGGAGTCAGTGTGTGTTCCTGTGTAGTGATGTTTGTAATTTTTGGCTATCCATTATCTAAACCTCACTTCCTAATAGCACCTATTACTTTCTCTCTTGGAGACCATACTCCTAGGTATGGTTGTGGTGGAGGCAGTGTGCTTTTGCTAAAGAACTCAAAGGGGCCAGATCCTCCCCTCCCTGTCCTTGCGTTTGATTTGGCGAGTTAAACCCCCTGTCCCGGAAACTGTCTGTCTCTCTTTCTGGACTCCTCTTAGGTAGATGCAGAGCCTTCCAGATTAGTCAGCTCTTCTCTCCCATTTTCTGTCCTATTCCCTTTAGTGGCTAATTGTTCTAGTTTATCTTCCAGAGTTTCTGTTGAATTCATTGCTTTAGCTATTATAATTCTGACTCCCCAGAGTTCTTTTCTGTTTTCTGATTCTCCCTTCCCCTCCCTAAAGATAGCATCTGTCCTTGTTTCATGGGTATATATGGTCTTAGTCTGTTCAGCAGCTCTAACGAAACACCAATGACTGGATGGCTCATGGCACACAGACATTCGCTGCCCACATTTTTGAGGGCTGGGCAGCCCGAGGTCAGCCTGGTTGCCTTCTGGTGACGGCCCTCTTCCTGGTTCATACCAGCACCTTTCTGCTGTCTCCTCACGTGGTAGAAGAGGCACTGATCTTGTTAATGAAGCCTCCACTCTCATAAACATCTTCCAAAGGCCCAGTCCCCAGTACTATCATCTTTGGAGGTTAAGATTTCAACATACGAATTTAGAGAGGACATAAATACAAATATTTGGACCATAGTACATATCTTCTCATATTTCAAGGACAGTATTATTTATAGGTTTTTTTTTTCAAAGTGTTCCTCTGATCCCTTTATGGCCTCTTTCTCACCCTGCTTGAGCTGATTTTTTTCTCATTGTTTTGTCTCTCACCTTTTAGAGTGAGACACTATAAGGCCGATTAAAAGCTCCCTGGGCATTCCAGCCCTGCTGCTGCTGCTGCTGCTAAGTCGCTTCAGTTGTGTCTGACTCTGTGCAACCCCATAGACGGCCTATCACTCCATAATTAACAATAATCCTAATATTCCTTCTCTGTTGCATGTTTTTCTCTGCATTTTATTATAATGCTTTCCGTTGTTTGATATGTTCCATTATGTAATGACTATACTTATAATTATCCCATTGTTTTTACTGGGCATTACTTTTTCCCTTTTTTCTCTTTTTGTTTTTAGAGATAAGTTTGCTACATTTGCGGGGGTGGGGGCTCCAAAATCATTGCAGATGGTGACTGCAGTCATGAAATTAAAAGACGCTTGCTCCTTGGAAGAAAAGTTATGACTAGCCTAGACAGCATATTGAAAAGCAGAGACATTACTTTGCCAACAAAGGTCTGTCTAGTCAAAGCTATGGTTTCTCCACTAGTCATGTATGAATGTGACAGTTGGACTATACAGAAAGCTGAGTGCTAAAGAACTGATATTTTTGATTGTGGTGTTGGAGAAGACTTTTGAGCATCCCTTGGACAGCAAGGAGATCGAACCAGTCAATGCTAAAGAAAATCAGTCCTGAATATTCATTGGAAGGACTGATGCTGAAACTCCAATACTTTGGCTACCTGATGTGAAGAACTGACTCATTTGAAAAGACCCTTATGTTGGGAAAGATTGAAGGCAGGAGGAGAAGGGGGCAACAAAGGATGAGATGGTTGGATGGCACCACCGACTCCATGGATACTGAGTTTGAGCAAGCTCTGGGAGTGGGTGATGGACAGGGAAGCCTGGTGTGCTGCAGTCCATGGGGTCTCAAAGAGTTGGACATGACTGAGCGACTGAACTGACTACATACAGCTTTTATTTCCCCATGAGGCATTGTCTTGAAATAGGTTCTGGGAGTTGAATTGTCAGGTCGTAAGTTTGTGGGCACTTTCATCACTCCTTTCTGTGTGTTGCCAAATTTCTTTCTGGAGGTAGTGAACACAGGTCTAAGGTCAGCAACAACAAATAAGTACAACCCTCAAGCACATGATTTTCAAGTCTTTCTTTATTGTACCTTGTTTTCAAAGTACACAATAGCACTCATTATTGTTTAAATTAGTTTTTCTTTGGTTACTGGGAGGCGAGGAATGGGAGTTAAAGATTCTTTCATATGGAACTGGGCAAATTTAGCCTGGAGAAACATGAGGAGGCCCATTGGATATAGAAAAGCTTCTCAGATGGCTTTCAGATAGATGCAAATACAAAATATTCAGTGGGTTCTTAATCCAAGTGCCACTGGCCGAGGTGGGTTGACTCCCTGACATTTTATGTAAAGTGTTGTATCCATATGCACTTTAGCAAAGGGAGTGGGGAGGGTCCTTGGCTTTCATCACAAGGCCCTAAAAAGGCTTAGTTGTTTGGTCAGAGATTTCTACCCCGAGTGAACAAAAGGCGCTACAGGAAGACTCTACGGTGAGACTTCCTTGGTCTGAAATCTTGTTCTGCCAGGTGCTAGCTCTGTGACTGTGGGCAAGCTATTAACTTCTCTGTTCTGGGAAGTCAGAACGATAACAGCAGCAGCTATTTCATAGGGTTGCTGTGGTGGTTAAATGCGTTCACCCAGGTAAAGCACTTTGGATAACGGTTCATTATGGCTGTGCTGGGTCTTTGTTGCTGGGCATGGACTTTCTCCACTTGCAGTGGATGGGGGCCACTCTTCATTTCGGTGGCTCCTCTTGTTGGGATGGCTTCTCTTGTTAGGGAGCACAGGCCCTAGGGTGCATGGGTTTAGGTTGCCTTGTGGCACGTGGGATCTTTCTGGACAGGGATCAAATCTGTCGCATTGGCAGCTGGATTCTTAACACTGGACCACCAGGGAAGTCCCAGTAAAGCCCTTTTAGTAGTGCCTGGTAGATAGTAAATATATAGTAAGTGTCTATTATTCAAAACCATTAGACTCTTCCAACAAAAGGATAGTCTACTTCACGTAGCCCCATCAGGTCAAAAGCTTGTAGGTAGTGAGTTCCCTGTCGCTTGAGGTACTCATGAAATAGCTAGAAGACAATGGTCAGGGAGGCTCTTGGGAGGACCCCTGAATTGAGAGACACTCTTAAGTTTCTGGAAATTAAAATTCCCCTCTGGGCAGGTGGCAGGGTGAGACCAGCAGGCCCCCAGCAGGAGTGACAGCTGCGCTTGCTAAAATGGAAATGTACTTATGAACACGCTGGTTGTTTCAAGAGCATGTCCCTGGCACACGGTTTTGAAGATGCAGAAGAATAGTTTGGAAAAACCAAGTGTAGTTTCTGCACCGTCATGTGTGGAGAGAGTAGGGGTGGGGGAAGCATCCTTGGTGCCCAGAGAGAGAATATAGTGGGGGGTTTGGAGGTGTGGTGTTGTGTAGCAGAGGCTGCCCACTTGCTTCTCTGATTACCAGATATTTGATGAGATATTTATTCTCCAAGGTCTGTGCACTAGATATGATGATGACTGGAGGGTGGGGTTAACCAGATGAACGAGATCCAGTACCACTATGCCCTCACTGTTCTGGTTTCCTTTAATTTACTGATCTCTGGGCTATTCGTGGAGGACAGTAGAGCCCAGCTAAGTGGCTGAGGTGCATGGATGTCTTTGGGAGGCCTGGTCCAGGGGGAAGTTGGGCATTTCTACATATGAATGTGGGTGCATGCTCACGAGCATTGGGGATCCATTCAAGCCCCAGATTCGCTAACTCTGGATCAAATAAAATCTGAATAGGATAGTGTGGAAGGAGGTTTACTTTTACTTCTGGTTGGTTTATCCAGAAGTAGATGCTGAGCTAAGGATTTGAGTATCCTTCTTTATTTGAGGTGAAGGAACCCCAGGTAGGGAAATGGAGAGTGAGTCGGGGTGGGAAGGTGACTACTGTTGAGGCAACTGGGGCTTCTTCGTGTGGGGTGGCAGAGAATCCACATCTCAGGGGCATCCCCCCAAGGTAAGGGACTGGCTGGAGCTTGTTCCTGGGGCTCTTAATTCCCCTGCGCTCCCAGGATACCACATGGGTAGAAAAAGTGGTCTTAACACCAGAGAACGCTCTGAAACAGCAAGCTGCATGTGCTGGCAGTTTGGCATGGTTGAGTGAGGGATCCTAAGAGAAGTGGATGCTAAACATACATGCTTCAGTGTGTTTCAGTCAAAATATAAGTTCTCCTGACGTCCACAAGGCCAGGAGTGTTTTGGGAAGCAAGATGGACTCCAGGGAGCTCCTTCTGAAGCCTGAGGTTGACCAGGCCCTCTGCACAGTTGACTTGGAGCAACCTAGGGGTTGCAAATTCAGACACTCTTGCACGATGGGAGATCCAGTCGACCTTATGTGTTGTGTGATTCTTATCTATGCATCCAACCAACCACAGATTGTGTAGTACAGGTTTATAAAAACATAATACATGTATAAGTGGCCGTGCACAGTTTAAACGTGTTTTTCAAGGGTCAGCTGTGTAGAAGTGCTGGTTTTGTGTGCTTCATTAAGGCAGCTGGCTAAGGTGGCATGGGGCGAGCTCAAGTCCAGTCTGGGTCCTCCTCAACATGCACCATATGGGTCAGAGGCCCTCCCGGTGCCTCAGGGTCAAACTCCAAGGCTAGATGAAGGCATGGAGTTTACTGAGGGTGGAGAAGAAAAGCTGGAGCCTTCAAAGTCCCAGGACATGCCCACCTTCCACTGCTGGGTCTTTGCCATCAAAACAGGAGACCCCTGGAATTTTGTGACATAGATCTTATTCACACTTTCTGTTGGAGTGCTCTAGAAGAGGGCAACTGTTCATACTTGAGATCTGGTGTAGCTGAGGCGGTTCTCACAGCAGGAGGAGAAGTCCGAGCCTGTGGGTATTCACAATAGGAACTAATTCCAGCTCTGGTTCTAATTAGCCGTAAGACCCAAATCAGCGATGACTGGGCCTCAGTTTCTCCAACTGTAAAATGAGGTTGAAAAAGATGGTCCCCAATGACCATTCAGATATAAAATCTGGTGATTTTATAGTTTTGGATATATAACTTTATAAATACTTGCCTATCCTGAATATCTTCTGAATTAAGGAGAATTAAATTCAATGGGAATAACAGAAAAGCCTTAAACAGATTAAAAAATTCTCATTTTCAAAAAGCCCAGGTGTAGAAATTTTAGGGCCAGTGTTTGACTTCACAGTGTCAATTCTTTCTTGTTCTCTGCATGACACTTCCATTCCCAAAGTTTTCTCCTCAGTTGAAGATGGCTTCTGGAGCTTTGGCTGTGACATCCACATTCCAGAGTAGGAGGGAGAAAAGGATAAAGAGGGAACATCAGCTGTCTTTAAAAGAAGATTCCCAGGTCTACCATAATTCTCTGCTTACATGCCATTAGCCAAAACTTCGTCATATGACCACACTCAAGTATAAGGAACTCTGGGAGAAGTAGTCTTATTCTGGGCATCGATGTTCGGGATAAGATCGTGGGCTCTGTGCCTAGGAAAGAAAGATAGAGCAGATATTGGGAGTTGTAGGCTAAACCTTAAATTTCTCTGGATGCAGAAACTAGTCAAATAAGCCACACCATTTAGTCTCTGCCCTTGCCATGTGTGTTTCATCTTAGTGGTCTCCATTTGCGTCTGCTCCAGGTCTACAGGCAATTTGTGGTTATTATTTTTTAATATTGGTTTAGTTGTTTGACTGTGCCCAGTCTTAGCTGCAGCATGCAGGATCTTTAGTTGTGGTGTGTGGTATCTAGTTCCCTGATCAGGGTTTGAGCTTGGACACCTGCATGAGGAGCATGGAATGTCAACCACCTGGGAAGTCTCCAGCTTTTACCTTTGGGTCTCTCTTTCTTGTTATTTCCTCACAAATGAGGCAGATCTAGCACTTCCTTAAATCTGTGCACTTTGAAATCCCCACGGCCTCCCTCAGTTGCTGGTGAGGGGTAACTGATGTTCCAGGGTGCTCAAGAGCACCCCTCATTCAGTGACTTGCTAGGGGACTCATAGGACTCAACATGTAGTTGAGTTATAGTGATCATTTATCCCAGCAAAGGATACAAAGCAGAATTAGCAAAGGAAAAAGGTACATGGGCCAACATCTTGAAACCATGTGCGAGCTTCCAAGATTCCCCTCCCAGCAGAGTCACAGGAGATGTGTTTAATTCCTTCCAGCAAGTAGTTGCCACACCACATGTGTAATGTCCACCAGGGAGGATCAGTGATTCCGTACCCAGATTTTTACTTGGGGCTGGGCATGTATGCACACCCTGCCTAGCTTGTACCAAAGTTCCAGATGGCCAGAGGAAAGCAGGTGTTCAGCATAAGCCATGTTGGATAGTATGTGTACATTTATCAGTTCTGAAATGGGGCAGCCCTCCCCAAACCCAAGCTTGCAGGTGCCAGCCAGTGGCTAACTTGGCCAGCAAGCTTTCTTTCTTTCTTTTTTTTTTAATATTTATTTATTTTGCTGCACTGGGTCTTAGTTGTGGCATGCAAACTCTTTGTTGTGGCATGGGGGATCTAGTTCCCTGATTAGGGATTGAACTTGGGTCCCCTGCATTGAGAGCAGAGTCTTAACCACTGGACCACTCGTTCCCACGGCCTCCCTCAGTTGCTGGTGAGGGGTAACTGATGTTCCAGGGTGCTCAAGAGCACCCCTCATTCAGTGACTTGCTAGGGGACTCATAGGACTCAACATGTAGTTGAGTTATAGTGATCATTTATCCCAGCAAAGGATACAAAGCAGAATTAGCAAAGGAAAAAGGTACATGGGCCAACATCTTGAAACCATGTGCGAGCTTCCAAGATTCCCCTCCCAGCAGAGTCACAGGAGATGTGTTTAATTCCTTCCAGCAAGTAGTTGCCACACCACATGTGTAATGTCCACCAGGGAGGATCAGTGATTCCGTACCCAGATTTTTACTTGGGGCTGGGCATGTATGCACACCCTGCCTAGCTTGTACCAAAGTTCCAGATGGCCAGAGGAAAGCAGGTGTTCAGCATAAGCCATGTTGGATAGTATGTGTACATTTATCAGTTCTGAAATGGGGCAGCCCTCCCCAAACCCAAGCTTGCAGGTGCCAGCCAGTGGCTAACTTGGCCAGCAAGCTTTCTTTCTTTCTTTTTTTTTTAATATTTATTTATTTTGCTGCACTGGGTCTTAGTTGTGGCATGCAAACTCTTTGTTGTGGCATGGGGGATCTAGTTCCCTGATTAGGGATTGAACTTGGGTCCCCTGCATTGAGAGCAGAGTCTTAACCACTGGACCACTCGTGAAGTCCCAGCAAGTTTCTTTTTTTTTTTTTTTAAGGAATGGTTTAATATTATGTGAGAGTTGAACTATAAAGAAAACTGAGCACCAAAGAATTGATGCTTTTGAACTGTGGTGTTGGTAAAGACTCTTGAGAGTCTCTTGGACTGCAAGGAGATCCAACCAGTCCATCCTAAAGGAGATCCGTCCCGGTATTCATTGGAAGGACTCATGCTGAAGCTGAAACTTCAATACTTTGGCCACCTGATGCGAAGGGCTGACTTTTTTGAAAAGACCCTGATGCTGGGAAAGATTGAGGGCAGGAGGAGAAGGGGACAACAGAGGATGAGATGGTTGGATGGCATCACCGACTCAATGGACAGGAGTTTGGGTAGACTCTGGGAGTTGGTGATGGACAGGGAGGCCTGGTGTGCTGCAGTTCATGGGGTCAAAGAGTCGGACACGACTGAGCAACTGAACGGAACTGACACCTATAAATATAATTCACTGTATTAACAGAGTAAAGCAGGATGACCAAATAGTCCTTGTACTAGATGTAGGAAAAACAATTTTATCATTCACATCAATTCATGATCAAAACTGCAAGCAGGCTTTTAGGGTAGCAAGCTCAGGCCTGCTCTGTTAACTCTTCTCTGCACCATTGATGAATATTTTCCATAACTATATGAGAATTTCAGGTTATGGAGCCAGTGACACCAGGTTTGAATATTCCCTCTGCCATTTATAAAGTAGCTATCTGTTTACCAAGTCCCTTTACCATTCTGTGCCTCGGTTTCTTCAGTTACAAAAAGGAACCCTTTCCCTGCCCCAAACTTTCCCTCCCGCTTCTCCTCCGTTGTGGGTTGCTGTCAAGATTAGAGGTCATGTGTACAGGATGTCTGGGATGCTCTCTAAGTCAAGTGCTACTGTTGTCCTTCGTCTTTTTCCTCCCTGTCTTTGTTGGGGTGTGATGTTCGGTCTGATGCCTGGGGCAGACAGCAGTGTGGTGGAGCTGAGTGAAGGTGAGGTATGAGCAGGGGGCCTTTTCTTTGTCCTGGGGCAAAGTGGGGCCCACTCCCCACCTGCCCTTTCTCTGCTTTCTGTCTGGAGGGGCTGGCATGGGCACTCTGCATCAGTGGAGCCCCTGGCACATCGGCTCTGGCCAGGTCAGCGTAGTTGGGGCGGGAGAGGAGATGGAGGGTGGGCTGCTTATCTCCTTGGCTCCCGTGTGGGGTTGTGAAGGATGGCCGCGCCTTTCTACTCCAGGTCCTGTTGGCTGGCACTCACTGTGCCCTACCCTTTCCGGACGTGGTGACCACTCTTCCTGCTGGCTCTGTCAAGGGTCATGGGAACAGCACCCCCCTCTTGCTTGGTGGGTGGAGGGGGGCATGAAGCAGAGGAAGGAATGGGATACTCTCTTTCGATTTCCTGGCTGCAATCTTCTTTGAAATAGCTCTTTTATTAATTTCTTCTCAATTATGAATTTGAGCATCTTCTGTGTCTTGTGGAGCAATGCTGGGACAAGGAGTTAGGACCCCTGGATTAGAGTCCAGGCCAAGCCATTCAGTAGCTATGGGACTGGGGAGGGTTCAGTCGGAGCGCTGTAGTCTGACCGTCCTCTGTAATCCCAGCCAGCCTCGCAGACTGCCGTGGACATCACAAGTTGAGGGTCTCAGACTGAGTCACCTTTAGGGGCCAGGCAGGAGCCTAATGAGTGAAGAGGGTTGAAGGGGGTCCAGGGGTGCCCGGAGGACATGGCCCTCGCCGAGATTCCTGGGCAGGGATGTAGATGGTTTGGCCAGAGCTTTTGATTTTTTGAGGGAAGCTGGAAATATGATTTTTTCTGTGAACTCTTCCATGTTTTAAATGTTTGCTCAGGTTAACAAAACCAACAACCAACCAAACAACAGTGTAGACACTGCAGGCTGAATAGTTATTTACTCATTTCTGTCAAGCCACCTGTCCTGGCTTGGGACACTGCCTTCTGCTCCCTGGAAAATTCTTCCTGGCAGAATTTAGGATATTTAGGACAAGGCTCTCTTGACCCAGCTAAGAACTCTCAGGATTGAGTAAATACGGGTTCTTCCAATAGCCAAATGTGTTATAGATTGTCTAAGAGCAAGGCAATCTAGAGATTGGCTTTAAGGTTTATCTAATCCTAAAAGAAATTGCTTTTGCAATCACGATCAGTACTAGAATGAAAACGGTTTTCACTCATACAGAGGCCTGGACTGAAGCCAGCTGGATTTGTGTACTTTTTTTGTAGCCCTCATAGTGCCTGGCACGTGGTAATTGCTCACTGGGTGTTTGGTGAATGAATGAGTAAAGTAATGAACAGATGGAGAATGGCTCTTTGCTTGACTCACAGAAAGCTGTCCTGTGAACTTAGGTTGAGGGACATGGAAAAAGGCTTCTCCAGGCAATTCCTGAAAGAAACCAAAGATAATGAGGCTTCAGTGTTCATTTAGAGCCTAATTGCAAAGATTCAAATTTAGGTTGTCTTGTGTCTGGTGCTTGTTTTTTGTTGAGTTGCATGTTTTGGTAAATGAGAATTCTTAGTCACTATTCACAGTTAACAGTGCTATGGGTAGAGCACTATTTATAAGTTTTTAATAAATTGCAGTGGTTATTATCCTCTTTTGTTGTTGCTGTTATTTTACTTTTAATGAACTTTAGGAGATGTCTCTTATTAATAGGTTAAATAAAAAGAGCAGGTGTTTTTTGTTTTTTTGTTGTTGTTTTTTTCCGAATTTTTAGAGGATTTCTGCCACCTCGTGGATTCTTTGAAGAAAGACAGGAATTTGAAGCAGATAGCTATTGGATTTGATGTCGTAGGCTTTTCCAGTTCAGCAAACACTTTGGGAGGTGGTAGGGAGAGTATGGAGAAGAATATTACACAGTCTGCATTCTGGACTGAGAATCCAGGAGCTCTCAGTAGCCACGGGGTGAGAAAGGACTTTCGAGAGTTCTCAAACCCTGATCCTCAGAATGTTGGTGGGAGAGGGGTGGGAATCGTATGGCCTGTGAGGATAACTCATTGCCATGCTAACTTGTTCAGTTGTGTCTGACTCTCTGCGGCATTATGGACTGAAGCCTGCCAGGCTCCTCTGTCCATGGGATCCTCCAGGCAAGAACACTGGAGCAGGTTCCCATGCCCTCCTCCAGAGGATCCTCCTGACCCAGGGATCGAACCTGCATCTCTTACGTCTCCTGAATGAACATGTGGGTTCTTTACCACTAGTGCCACCATACATTAATGGAGAAATTTTCAATGAGAATTTGTGTTCTATAAATTTTTCTTAGATTTCAGGTATCTGCTACGGTTTACTCTAGTCAGTGCTATAAAATCAGCATTAAAGGAGATTTCCCTCTGGTCCAGGGGTTAGCACACTGTGCTTCCAATGCAGGGGTTGCAGGTTCCATCCCTGGTTGAGGAACTAAGATTCCACATGAGATAAGGCCAACAATAAAATAAAAATTTTAAAAATAAGCATTAATGAATACATATTTAGATAAAACCTTAAACATGGCAACAGTGGTTCACACTTAGTTGGACAAGTCTTTTTTTTTGTGGACACATATTCCCAACAGTGATTCCTGTTGTATTTTATTGTTTATCAGTTTGATAGTACTTAACAAGTTAAACTTCAAGGGGAAAAACTTGTGTGCTAGTTCATGGCTTGGATGGAGCACTGAAATGAATCCTTTTCTCAGAGTATCTTGAGGTGAAGCTGTGACTTATGTCACAGCCAGCCACCCACCTGGAGCACTCAGCTCAGGAGCTCTTTTGTGAAATTTCGAAGGTGAAGGATGTGGCCTGGTCTAAACCTAGGCGTCTTATAACTTTAACAAAAAAATTTAATTAGTAGGAGCTGAATAATTCAAGACTGATTTGTAGTGGCTTAAGAAACTAAGTTGGAGTTAAAATCAAGGCTGGTTGTTTTGTTTCTATTTTAACTGCTCTCATTTATGTCCTTTAATCATCTGACTTCTCTTAGACAATATTCTGCTGAACCCATTTAAATTGCTCATTGGTTTGACACTTACAATTTGTATTCTATTCCTTCTTATAGAAACAATACGTGTGCAGCAGTGTTATTTTAATTAGTACATATGCTTTGCAGGTTCCCCATTTCTGCATGTGGCTCTGGGGTTGCCTGCTTCTGCCTCTGGTGAGTGGAGTTGGATGGACAGGGTCACCAGAAGCACCTTCTGGAGTTGAGAGTACAGGTCGTCGAGGTGGTCCCGCTCACCCTGCGGCCCACTTTTCTCCTCTGAGTGCAAATTGCTTTGGCCCTGCCCTTCATGTCCTTCCTTGCTTGACGCTTCTTCTGTCTGCTCCTCTCTGCTGGGACTGAGCAGACGCCCCTTCTCTCTCTCTGTCCCTCTGCCCTCTCACTCAGCTGACCTCCAATATCAGTTCTTCCTAGGGCTCCTTCCTCACCCCTGCCCCCTACACAGGATCCCTGGGCTTCCATGGCTCCAGAACGTGAGACTTGGGGCTTTATCTTTGGTGGTCACCCACTCCACCTGGGCTTCCCTGATGATTCAGTTGGTTAAGAATCTGCCTGCAATGCAGGAGATCTGGGTTCAATCTCTGGTTTGGGAAGATCCCTTGGTGAAGGGAATGGCCACCCACTCAAGTATTCTTGCCTGGGGAATTCCATGAACAGAGGAATCTGGCAGGCTACAGTCCATGGGGTCAGAAGGAGTTGGATACAACTGAGAGACTCTCACTCACTGCCCCTGGCTTGGCTACCCAGAGGCCTCACCTCTGATCTCAGGGTGTGGGCTAAGTGTCTAGTCTTCAGTCACAACAAGTGCCCCATCAGAGGCTCCTCCACCTACTCATGGGAGTGGGCAGACCCTACCTCCCCATAGACTACCTCCCCATACCCCACTATGCCTCTCCTTGACCAACCTTGAATCCCTTTTTCTTTTCCTAGCCACCCTGCTCTGTCCCTAGAGCAACTTGCTTCATTCCTTAAGTCAGACTTTTCCAAAATCACTGGAGGCTATTTTGTTTTTTCAGGTGTGCCCCAGACACCCAAAGGTAATTGTACCTTTTAGATCGCCAACATTTGAGGTCATTCAGAATGTGGCGGCAGAGAAGGCAATGGCACCCCACTCCAGTACTCTTGCCTGGAAAATCCCATGGACAGAAGAGCCTGGTAGGCTGCGGTCCGTGGGGTTGCAAAGAGTTGGACACGACTGAGCAACTTCCCTTTCACTTTTCACTTTCCTGCATTGGAGAAGGAAATGGCAACCCACTCCAGTGTTCTTGCCTGGAGAATCCCAGGGACCGGGGAGCCTGGTGGCCTGCTGTCTATAGGATCACACAGAGTTGGACACAACTGAAGTGACTTAACAGCAGCAGAATGTGGTGGGGGTAGCATTTGACTTACCTCCTGCTCATATTTCTCTTTCCCTCAGTCCTTTTGTTCAGGAAGAGGGTGAGCCCTGAGCTTACTGTCTCAGAGGGCTGTGGAGGACTGCCTGGTGATGCCCCTTCTGTGTGGTGATGGCACCGGAGCCAGGGAGAGCTGCACCAAGGTAGTGACAGTCCCCTCTTTGGAAATGGGCTGTGCTCTGGAACACTTGTCAGCGACTTACTGGCACTGAGGATGCATTTCCCAGACTCCTCCAACATTAAAGAAAAAATCTAAGTGTTGTCATTGGGCTGTTTTTGTTGGTCTTGTTTTTTCCTTATAAGGGAAGCCTTTATACACAGGAAACACAATTTATGGCTTCTTTAGGTTCTTGCAACAATGAAAAAGAATCTGGTCTAGAGGTAAGGAGACTTAAGAACTAGGTCATTTATACATGAATCTAGGGGAGTGGGATATGATACCCTTGTCTGAAGAGCATATGCTTGGGGTCCCTAATAACACTGGGACTATAGGAGGGCTCAACTTCCCCGCAGGATCATGAAAAACATCCCTTTCAGGGAATTCCCTGGCTTTCACTGCTGAGGGCCTGGGTTCAATCCTTGGTCAGGGAACTAAGATCCTGCAAGCCTTGTGTGGCCACACCCTACCCCCAAACCTACACAGCCCCACCCCCAAACCAAGCAAACAACCTCCCCCCCTCCCCGCCAAATAAATCAGAAAAGAAAAATCCACTGCAGTGTCCAGAGTTCCAAGTCTTCAGCTAAGAAACAACCTCAGCCCACTGAGTTCACCCCAAGTTTCTTGAAACAATATAGTTTCATTAGTGTGTTGTCAGGGAATGTTTCACAGTAGGATTCCTGTGTGGTGTTTCTTATCTCTCTTGAGCCCTCTGTTCCTTATCAGTTCCTGTCAGAAGTGAGAGGAGTGGCAAGCCACTCCCAGGACTGAGATCATAGAGATGGGATCCTTGCATAGGATTTCCTTCATCAGCCTTTCCATATGGTGAAAGGGGTTATCTAGGACCTTCTCTTAACATGGATTGCATTTTGGCCTTATGGCCTCTTAGTTCAGTTCAGTTCAGCTGCTTAGTCATGTCCGACTCTTTGCAACCCCATGAACTGCAGCACACCAGGCTTCCCTGTCCATCACCAACTCCCAGAGTTCACTCAGAATTCACATCCATCAAGTCAGTGATGCCATCCAGCCATCTCATCCTCTGTCATCCCCCTCTCCTCCTGCCCCCAATCCTTCCCAGCATCAGAGTCTTTTCCAATGAGTCAACTCTTAGCATGAGGTGGCCAAAATACTGGAGTTTCAGCTTTAGCATCATTCCTTCCAAAGAAAATTATGGCCTCTATTACTCCTTGTTTCCTTGGTAACTTGTAAAGTCTGGTCTTTTGATCTTTATCTGAAGAAGCTACCTTGTAATACGGTATATATACTCACAAAGAATTCAATAAAGCACCTTTGTTCCACCAGAGACTTGAGTCCCTGTGTCCTTCTTTCTCTCTCTCTCTCATCTCTATTTCTGGCTGATTCCCTGGAGCACAAAGGCCAGCTGTGTAACCCAGGGAATATTAGCCTCTTTCCTTCTTTCACTTTCTTATTGTTGACTCCAGACCACCAGGTTCCAGTTTATTAAAGGGCCCCAACAGTGTGTAAGGGTCTTTTGTTAGACCCAGAGAAGGCCTAATCACCGGAACCGACGTCTCACAGACCACCAAGACCACCAGGGATTCGATGCAAACCGCAAGAGGATTTTATTGAACCGGCGCGCCGGGGTTCAAACTCCTCGGGAGGAGTGAACCCAGAACACTGGTTGAAAAGGATTTTTATACAGAAAAATCACAAGCAGGCGGGAATAGGGTTAGGACAATGTGATTGGCGGCCACAAGCAGGTACAGGTGGGGTGAGGATGTTTGATTGGTGGGCAAGGCTTAACCTTTACAGGGATAGGTCTGCAAGTTATTAAGTCGAACCCCGACTGACCACCCTGCAGCGGTTTGGCTAACTCTCAGAAAAACAGCCTCTAGGAAGGATTAACATAAAAATAACCATTCTGGGTGGGGGGCTTCTGCAAAGATCAGGAGACCATGAGTCATCAGATAAGGGGCAGGCTATTTTCCATGAGGTATGGCCTGCCTCTGGGGTTTTAACACAAAGGAGACTTAAAATTTTAACCTAATCCCTTCACTTTTATTCCTGAGAAATCT
>SJYC01012079.1:0-52125 GCA_006408675.1 Madoqua kirkii | reverse complement strand
CATGAGTCATCAGATAAGGGGCAGGCTATTTTCCATGAGGTATGGCCTGCCTCTGGGGTTTTAACAGGACAAAGAAAACTTTTTAAAATTTAACTTTTTCCCTTCACTACAAAGCTACAGTCATCAAGTCAGTTTGGTACTGGCACAAAAAGAGAAATACAGACCAATAGGACAAAATAGAAAGCTAAGAAATAAACCCATGCACCTATGGTACCTTATTTTTGACAAAGGAGGCAAGAATATACAATGGGGTAAAGACAGCCTCTTTAATAAATGGTTCCAGGAAAACTGTACAGCTACAAGTAAAAGAATGAAATTAGAACACTTCCTAACACCATTTTCTGTGAGTATGGTTTCAGTGTGTCTGCCTTCTGATGCTCTCTTGCAACACCTTCCATCTTACTTGGGTTTCTCTTACCTTGGGTGTGGGGTATCATTCACAGCTGCTCCAGCAAAGCACAGGCACTGCTCCTTATCTTGGATGAGGGGTATCTCCTTACCGCTACTCTTTCTGACCTTCAACGTGGAATAGCTCCTCTAGGCCCTCCTGCGCCTGCGGTGGCTACCTCTCCTCGGGTTGCTCCTCCCAGCCGCCGGCCCTGGCCTCAGGCATGGGTGGCTCCTCCCGGCTGCCGCCCCTGGCCATGGCTTGTGGTGGCTCTTCAGGGTCACCACCCCTGGCCTTGGGCAAAAGGTGGCTTCTTCCAGCTGCCCCAGACCTCTGACATGGGGTGTCTCCTCTCAGCCACCCATGACCTTGGACGCGGGGTAGCTCCTCTCGGTCACCCCCCCAACCTCAGACACAGGGTAGCTCCTCTCGGCCGTTCCTGTGCCATCGCAGCCTGGCACTCTAGGCTGCTGCCCCTGACCTAGGACATGGGGTAGCTCCTCTTGGCCACACTTAGTGCGCTGGCCCAGCTTTCGCAGCCACCCGCACTTAGAGTCCATAAAAAACTCACAACCCCCAAATTTCCAGGGCCTGTCGCCTTCTGAGACGGCCCACATTCTGTCTGTGGGGTGTGTTTCTCTCTAGATAAATCTATTTCTTACCTGTCACTTTGTCTTTCACTGAATTCTTCCTGCAAAGGGACATCAAGAACCTGAGCTTCATTAAGTGCTGAGGCCAAGTGTGTGACCTCAATTAAAAGACCGTGGGTTCTGTTAGACCCGGAGAAGGCCTAATCATCGGAACCGTCGTCCCACAGATCACCAAGACCAGGAATTCGATGCAAACCGCAAGAGGATTTTATTGAACCGGCGTGCCGGGGTTCGAACTCCTCGGGAGGAGTGAACCCAGAACACTGGTCGCAAAGGATTTTTATATAGAAAAATCACAAGCAGGCAGGAATAGGGTTAGGACAATGTGATTGGGGGCCACAAGCAGGTACAGGTGGGGTGAGGACGTTTGATTGGTGGGCAAGGCTTGACCTTTACAGGGATAGGTCTGCAAGTTAAGTCGAAACGGCTGACTGACCACCCCGCGGTGGTTGGCCGATTCTCAGGAAAAAACAGCCTCCAGAAGGATTAACATAAAAATAACCATTCTGGGTGGGGGGCTTCTGCAAAGATCAGGAGACCATGAGTCATCAGATAAGGGGCAGGCTATTTTCCATGAGGTATGGCCTGCCTCTGGGGTTTTAACAGGACAAAGAAAATTTTTAAAAATTTAACTTTTTCCCTTCAGTTCGAGTCCCAGTCTAGGTTTGGCCAGGTGTGAGTCCTGGCCTGTGGGTTCAAGTTCCAGTTTGAGTGGCATGGTTTCACTATCCCTCCAAGCAGCACACAAACATGCTGTCTTTCCTCCCATCTTAAAACTGGCCCACCGGAAATTTAAACACTTTACATCCTCCACTATCCTTAAAGCCCACCATGTATTCACCACACTGCACAGCAGCTGGAATTCAACTTGAGTCTTTATTTTCTGTACTGTAAAACAACCTGCATGTAGAAATCCTTTCCAAGTTCGTACAGAACAAGCTCCTGATACATTCAACAGCAGCGAAGACTCTCACAGACCAAAGAGCTAAAGAAGGCAACACAGAAGACCTGCTGTCAGATTTCTATCAAGTTCAAAAGCAGCCACAACTCATCTGTAATGACTGGAATCAGATCAGAGGCTGTTTCTGGAGCAGAGGAGCTGACAGGGAAACAGCCCATCAGAAATCTCTGGGGTTTCAGAAATGTTCTCTATCTTGACCTGGCTAGTGGGTACATGAGTGCATATACATATTTGTAAAAATTTAATGACCCTTTTCTGCACTTAAGCCACATTTAAGTTACACTGAGACAAAAAAAGATAAAGAAAAATAAGTGCCTATAAACTTTTCCTTATAGATTCTCTATCACGGTATTGAGAAGTTTCCACAACAGAGTGAGGCCAAGACAGGAGGGAAGGGGACAGGACCCAACCTTTAAAAGAATGATGCACATCTTGATGATACAATTAAAACTAGGCCCACTAGGCCCAAGATGATAGAAGATATAACTTCCCTGGACCCTGAGCCTCATTATACGCTCATTGTAATGTATCAGCATATGCTAAGTGACACACACACGCCATGACAATTCTGAAACTGACCGTAGAAGGCCAAAACGTGGGTGGTGGCCCAATTCCTGTAAATCCCGCTGTTACCCCAAAATAGTTGGAATAATACTCCCACTTGTTAGCTTATGACATTATCCAGCCCATAAAACTAACCAGCCCCACCCCCACTGGCCACTCTTGCTTTCTGAGATGGTCTCCTTTCTGCCTATGGAATGTGTCTCTCTCTAAATAAATTTACTTTCACTTTATACTATGCCTTACCCTTGAATTCTTTTCTGTGTGAAGCCAAGGACCTTCACTTGGTGGCCCCTCCAAGGGACTCATCTGAGGCCTGTGACATGGCCATCCTCTTTCAGACAATTCTCCTGCAACAAGACTAGGGGATAAGACAGCCATGTTTTCTTCACGGGGGACTCACATCTACCTCCAGCTACTGCTCTGTTATCTCTGCTCCCGAGTTGATCACCAGCTTTTAGGAACTCTTCTTTCCCTTGGCCCTAGGTTATCACCTCTCCTGATGTTCCTGCTCCTTCTCTAGGACAGTGGTCCTTTCTCTGATTCCTAAATGTGGGAGGCCCAGGGCCCAGTCTCTGCTCAGTCTACTCCCTGTCTGGATGGTTTCAACAAATCCTCAGGCTTTAAAGGCCATCTATATATTAACAGCTCCAAAATTTAGCATACTTGTATAGTTACTGATAAAATGACAGGACATCTGAGAGTCTGCTTAAAAGCTTAAAAAATAAAACAGAAACTCCAGGAGAAAGTGTACTTATAAAATTAGAAAGAAGAAAACAGATGAAAAAAGATAAGTAAAATGAGGTGACTGGCCATACTGGGTGGTGGGTTTAGAGAAATTCTTCATACCAGAAAAACTTCTGTGTGTGTTTTTAAAACTCCACAATGAAAAGTCAGTAAAAAATTCTGTATCTACAAATGCTGGCTTCTCTCTACTATGACTACTTACTTGGACCAACGTGCACATCAAAGCTTGGTCCCATCAAGTCTGCTCATTCCCATCTTCAAAAAGCATCACTCTTCACCCAGTGGGTCAGGCCCAAACCTCCAGGACAACTTTTAAGTCATTCCTGATTCATGCTTCCCTCACACAACCCTCCTTCTGAGTCATCATCCTCTCTCACCCAGGGAAGGGACAGTGGCTTCCTCATCTCCTGCTTCTACTGCTGCCCAGCGGCAGCCCACTCTCCTCATGGCAACCAGCACTGCTGTAACTTTTTTGCATGTACATAACAGTCTCATAGTTCAGAAATGTAAAAGTCTGAAGAAAACGTACATCACAACATGCTGGGCCTTGCTTACAGCCCTCCAAAGGCTTCCTGTTTCACTTAGAAGTAAATTCAAAAGTCTTTACCATGGCCTACAAGGCCTCATGTAACTTGGCTATAGCTGTATCCCTAAATAATCCTATCTCTATTTCACTATGCTTCAGCCACTCTGGCTGATAGTCCTTCAACTTGATAATCTTTGAACACCCAGGTCCGTTCTCACTTTGGGATCTTTAATCTGTTTTTCAGCATCTGCCTATGGTTCATCCCCTTACCATCTTTCAGGCCTCTGCTCAAATATTACCTTCTCAGAGGAGCCTTCCCTGACCACCTGTGACCTCTGTCACTCTTAATTCCCTTATCCTGATTTTTCCTTCCAAGCATCATCCTCCCCACCAGAAGATCTGTTCCAGGAGGGCAGATGCTCTGACCTATCACTAAAGCAGTGGTCCCCAACCTTTTTGGCACCAGAGACCAGTTTCGTGGAAGACAATTTTTCCACAGACGGCATGGGGTGGTTTGGGAATGATTCAAACATCTTACACTTATTGCGCACTTGATTTCCATTAATACATGAGCTCCAGCTCAGATTATCAGGCATTAGATCCCAGAGGTTGGGGACCCCTGTACTACAGGATCTCCACCCTACACCATGTCTGGCAGATGACTAGAGTTCTATAATTCACTCAATAGATATAAACAAATGAATGAAACCAACAGAGAAGTGCCTTGAGAGATGAACAGATCATTTGGCAAAGGGCTCTTAGAATTCCCACTGCATGTACTCTTTGACCAGCAATTCTACTTCAAATGAGGTACTCTGTGGATAATACTATCACCTACATGCAATCTGATGTACAACAATATTCACTGTGATGAATATTTGTAAGAACAAAAGTTCAGAAAGAACCTGAGTTTCTCAACAGGGAAACGGTTAAGTCCTGCACATGCATACAACTGCATACCATCCTACTAATACCAAAGGCAGCTCTCTGGGTGCTTGTGACTCACCGCTAGGCAGGCTGCCCATTGCCTGTGAAAAAATTGTGAACTTGCCCTAGAATGAAACAGGCTGGAGTTTGAATCCAGGCCTTGTTGCCTCCTGGCTATGGGTGCTTCAGTAAGGCCCTTCTTCTCAGACTCATATTCTGCATGTTTTAAACAAGGAGGGGAGGTGGTTACAGTGGGCCCACAGTCCAATGCCAAGCCTCTCCTTTTCCCTTAACTCAAATTCCCACCTGTAAGAGTTTCCCAGAGGTGAAACTGGAATGGAGGCTCTCTGGGGTTGAGAAATTCAGGTAATAAAAACAGATGCAACCTAACAGATGAAGATGCAAAAAAGGGATACTGACAGGCATAACACAAAGGTGTCCTGTCATGTGTATCTCTGCCAAACACCCACAGTCTTCTGGAGAATCCATAAACAACAGGGCTCTCAACTCAGTCTGTGTGATGGTTGTTTTCACCCAGACTGTAACAACCTGGAGAAATAATTCCACCTGCCATCTGTGCTGAGAAAATGGCAGCAGGGATGAGGCCTGGAGGGGAGGGGAGCAGTTCAGACTCAGTCACTATCACTGTCATTGTAAACCACAAAAGAATAACATAATGCCACTCTGCATGGGCGCTCAGTCCCTCAGTTGTGTCCCACTCTTTGGGATCCCATGCACTGTAGCCTGCCAGGCTCTTCTGTCCATAGGATTTTCCCCAGGTAAGCTTACTAGAGTGAGCTTACTAGAGTGTGTTGCCATTTCCTACTCCATGGGATCTTCCCAACCCAAGGATCAAACCTGGGGTCTCCTGCATTGGTAGGTGGATTCTTATTCACTGTGCCACCAGGAAAGTCCATCTCCATTGTACCTTTTAGTTATTTGGCTGTACTGGGTCTTAGTTGTGGCACTCTGGACCTTTGCTCTTTATTGGGGCACTTGGAAACTTTAGTTGGGGCATACGAACTCTTAGTTGAGGCATGTGGGATCTAGTTCCCTGACCCGGACGGAATCCAAGCCCCTCGCATTGGGAGTGCAGTCAATTAGCCACTGGACCACCAGGGAAGTGGTGACCCACCACTCCCCTTTTCTTTGGCCTTGCAAAGCTGGATGCAGGACCTTGTTTCCCTAACAGGGATCCATCCCGTGCCCCTGCACTGGAAGCATGGAGTCTTAACCATTGGACGGGCAGTGAAGTCCTCCACTGTAGAAACAGAGGAAAAGGCAGAAAGGGTTAAAGAACTTGGCCAGGCTCAAGTTCTCAGCTTCAATGCTTTGGTGTAACAGCAGCTCCAGGACTCTAGGAAATGGGCGCTAGGAATGGAATATAAGAACCAGCGTGGAGAACGACTTTTCTCGTGTACACCGTAGGCTGCTCGAATTTTGTCAAAAAGTACATGTATTCCCTGTCCAAATAGAATTTTTACATGAAAAAGGGTAAATTCTCCAGTCATCTACATAGCTATGAATACATACACACTTCTCTCTTCTCTTGAAGCACTGTCGTTCCCATGGGTAACCGTCAGCTCCAGCTAAGCCGCGGAGCCCTTAGGACTGACTGCGCACGCGCCCTCTGCAGACAGCGCTCTGCCAGGCATTCCTTTTTGGCGCGCAGTGGGCTCCGCACGCAGGCGTACGAATTTTGACCTTTAGCACTTTTCCTCCTCCACCGCGGCGGGTTTAATACATGGTCTTCTTCCCACCAGTCCGCGTCTCGTTTCCCTCAGGATCTGACCTGCCCATGCCTGCTGCCTCATCTCTCACCTGTGGAACTCCAGGAGTCCAAGCCAGTCTGGCTGGACCTTTCTCCCCAGGATCCCTCGCCTGGAGTGTCCTTGCCCGCCCTTCAAGACTCGCGCCCTTTCCTAAGTGATTTGATTCCCCAACTGTCTCTTTCCACAGGCCGGGATCCCTTCCAGCGTATGCGCCAGGTCTGACTCATCCCTGTGTTCTCAAGTCAGCCCAGGACACAAATTCTCCCCTGCTCTCTCACCCCACAGCGTCTGACCGACACTGTTGAAGAACTCGAACCTGACTCCACCCCTCTCTGCAAGCCTACTCACGCTCCCTGCGACGCGCACGCGCACTAAAGCAGAGTCGGCGACCCCGTTGAGGCCAACCGTCTCCATCGACGCATGCTCAGTCTCGCGCTCACGCTCGATTCTGGCGCGCCCAGCCCCCGGCGCATGCGTGGGGCCGGCAGCCCGCGAGACCTGATTTCAGTTAGGCCTCGCGATATTTCATCAAGCTGTTCCTCCCTCCGGCTGGCCTTCCTCCGGTGCTGCTTCCGGGATGCCCCGACCTGTCCTGGGTTGACCGGTACCTGTTCTCTTACTTCTCTCCTGCAACACTCCTGGGCCCCCAGACTCCGTTTACAGGCCGGTGGCTTCTGGTGGACCCTGCTCACCCCTCCCCTACCCCATCTCGGAGAGCCCGCTGCGCCCCAGGAACCAATCAGCAGCCGCCTTAGGTAAGAGGCCCGCGTGTCCGCTCGAGGCCGGCGCCCCTACCGGGGCGGGGCGCGGGGCGTGTTTCGGGGCCCGCCTCTTCCTCGACCGCTAACTGGTTGCCCCGACTCCTGGCGGCTCTGTGTCACTGAGTACCAGCTAAAGCGACCCATTAAATGCTGGCTGGGCTGGCGGGAGTTCGGTGGAGAGGAGACAGATGATATGTATATAGCAGTTTCAGTTCTGGGGGACCATTAATAGTGAGGGCCTGTAAACTAGCGGCAAAGTACTGCGAAATCCCTTTAATAACATGCAAAGAGAAATTTAAGTCGTGGGGACACTCGTAGAGGGCCTACAAACGGATCCTTGACTTTTGTCTTCCAAATGACAACAGATACTGTGTAAATAGAAATTTAAGTTTTGGGGTTCTCCCATGGGAGGCTTCTAAACAGATTCATAATTATGAGGACGTCCCCTGAGTAAAACATTCTAGACTCTATTTCCAGGGGAGACCCCATATAGAAGACTGTACATATATATGTAATTGTTACAGAGTCTTTTAGAAAAAGAGTGAATAGACCCAAGTACTGGGGTGGGATTGCTTCATTATACCATAAATACGGAGTTAGGAATTGGGACACTCCCCAGACAACTTGCAGATAGACACTTTGATTCTGGAAGATCCCCCAAAAGGGGCGTGTTAAGAGATACTTGAGTACTGAGGAAGTTCCTCAAAGAGCCTTAACTTAATTGGACTCTTAATTTCTGGGAGGTCGCCTGAAGAGTCCTGTAAGTAAGTAAGTAAAGTCACTCAGTCGTGTCCGACTCTTTGTGACCCGGTGGACTGCAGCCCACCAGGCTCCTCAGTCCATGGGATTCTCCACGCAAGAATACTGAAGTGGGTTGCCATTTCCTTCTCCAGGGGATATTCCTAACCCAGGGATCAAATCCAGGTCTCTGGCATTGGAGGCAGATGCTTTAACCTCTGAGCCACCAGGGAAGCCCAAGAGTCCTGTAAATAAACTGTGTGTGTTTTTTTGTTTTGTTTTGTTTTGTTTATTTAAGATTCCTGTAAATAAACACAAATAGATGGGTGTTATTCTTTTTTGGGGGTGGGGGGAATAGAATCCCCAGAGGAGCCTAGAGACAATGTTGTGAGTCTCCAAAATGCTTGTAGGTGAACTCTTAAACTCTGGGGAACTTCCCTTCAGGGCTGTAAAATTAACTCAAATACTGTGTGAGTTCCCAGAATAACATGCGTAGGAAGAGGATCCTTAGGGGACACCTTGCTGCTCGGGCAGAATCCCCATTGAGACAAGAAAACAGACACTTAAGTGCTGGGCAGGTCTCCAGGATGAAGTGTAAACAGACCCTTAATTGCAAAGAAGGAGGAGTCCCAATTTCTGAGGGGACTCTCCAGGACTGTAAACAGTCATTTAAGTGCTGAATCAGTTTCCATAAGCATCTTTAAACTGGCCTTGCCCTCCTTTGTCTCAGAAGGCAGTCTTCCACCTAGTTTGTGGCTGGGGAAGAGGTCATGTAAAGCAGTGGGAGAGGAGCTAGACAAAATTACTAGTTAGCAAAATTACTCCTGCATCCAGTAAACAGTTATTTCCGTTCTAGCGAAAGTGTCTCACATAGGGACCTCTTAATGTCATTGTGTAATGGGGTAGGAGGTGGTGCGATTCATAGAATGATTTGAAGGCACCTAAGAGCTAAGCAAAGGTCAGCATACTTTTTCTGTAAAGGTCCACAGGGTAGTTATTTTAGGCTCAGTAGTCTGTCTCAACTGCTCTGCCATTGTATCAAGAAGCCAGCCATAGACTGTTTATAAATTGATGGATGTGGCCGTATTTCAATAAAACTATTTCCCAAAACAGAAGGCAGACCAGCTGTCTCCCTGTGAGCTGTAGCAGTCCTGCCAAGAGACATACTCAGAGATTTCCCTGGAATGAGGTGTAAACAGCTGAAAAACTCCCTAGGGACCTATAAAAGAAAGAAAGAAAGTGAAGTCGCTCAGTCTGACTCTTTGCGACTCCGTGGACTGTAGCCTACCAGGCTCCCCCGTCCGTGGGATTTTCCAGGCAAGAGAATTGGAGTGGGTTGCCATCTCCTTCTGCAAGAGATCTTCCCAACCCAGGGACTGAACCCAGGTCTGTTGCATTGCAGGCAGACGCTTTATCATCTGAGCCACCAGGGGTAGAGAGTGGGTCATGGAGGTAACCATATATTTTATAATGTCTTAGATTAAACCCTGGTGAGAGCTTGGAGTTTGAGGGATGGCAGACCATCAGAAATGGAAGGTAAATAACACTGAAAGCAGAGGGACACCAGATGAAAATGGGTCCTTGAATACTGGAGCCCCCCCCCCCACCAAACGCATGCTGTTGGCTTATCAGAAGAGTAGTTGTCAAACTGGAAATCATGTTACAAATATGTTTGGACGGGATTTGCTACACTTTGGGAAAGAGTGTGTCCCATTTTGGGGGCTTCCCTGGGGCCTCAGTGATAAAGAATCCGCCTGCAATGCAGAAGATGAGAGTTCAATCCCTGGGTCAGGAAGATCACCTGGAGAAGGAAATGGCAGTCTACTCCAGTATTCTTGCCTGGGAAATCCCAAGGATGCAGGAGCCTGGTGGGCTACAGTCTGTGGAGTCACAGAAGAGTCTGACATGACTGAGCAACTAAACAACAACAATATCCCATCTTTATGTGACCCTCCTTCTATGTGTTATTATTTATGCTGAGCAAAGTGATTAGTAGTTGGGAATAGTTTTGGCTGCAAGAGAAGGGGATATTATTTGTCTCTGCATCCAGAGATAGCCAATTTAAGGTTAATATTCAGTTTAAGGTTAATAGGGAATCTCCGAACCTCGTGTTTTTTTCAGTCGTGCCTTCTTTCCATTCAGTTACCTCACAGGCCAAAATAGCTGCTTAAACTCCAGCCTCCAGACCCACATTCCTTTCAGCCAGGAGGAGAAGGGGACAAATGGACGTGCCAGCATCTGTGAAGAAAAGTCTCTCAGCGCTGCCAAAACACACTTCTACTGTCATACTGTTGAGCAGAAAGAATTTAGCCACATGGCCACACCTAACTGTAGACCAGCCTGAGAAGTGTATCCTGGATAACCATGTACCCAGCTCAGAACTGCGGGTTCTGTTTCTTTGAAAGAAGTGAAGAATGGATGTTGGGAGCCCACTGGCAATCACTGCCGCAGCCACAGAGCTCTCTTGAAAGGATGTGCTTTCTTATACTCCAGGGTAAGCCAGATGGAGTGAGGAGAGACTCTCCTCACCCTGGAATCAACCTCATTCTCCCCACAGGTGACCATGTCTGAGTCTGGGCACAGTCAGCCGGGGCTCTATGGGATAGAGAGGCGGCGGCGCTGGAAGGAGCCAGGCCCTGGCGGCCCCCAGAATCTCTCCGGGCCCGGAGGTCGGGAGAGGGACTACATCGCACCCTGGGAAAGAGAGAGACGGGTGAGTGTCTGGGTCCAAGGGTGGCATTCATGCGTCCACTCATTCCACAAAGGTTCATTAAGTGCCTGCCTTGTGCCAGGGATGTATCTGTGGACAAGATGAACGGTCCTCAGAGAACGATAAAGGGGCTGTCTTAGATGAAGTGGTCAGAGGAGGCTTCTTTGAAGAGCTGACTCATGAGCAGAGGCCTGAGGTGAGAGGACAAGCCCTGACAGAGTCTGAGTGAAGAGTCTTCAAAACAGGAAAACAGCCGGTGTGAAGGCCCTGAGGCCTTTATCTGGTGTGTTCAGAGGAGCCTGGGGGACACCGGTGGCTGCAGGGGATGAGAAAGGGAGAGCGACAGAAGATGAGGGCAGGGGACACGGGCCAGGCCTCGAGAGGTCGGGAGAGGGACTACATCGCACCCTGGGAAAGAGAGAGACGGGTGAGTGTCTGGGTCCAAGGGTGGCATTCATGCGTCCACTCATTCCACAAAGGTTCATTAAGTGCCTGCCTTGTGCCAGGGATGTATCTGTGGACAAGATGAACGGTCCTCAGAGAACGATAAAGGGGCTGTCTTAGATGAAGTGGTCAGAGGAGGCTTCTTTGAAGAGCTGACTCATGAGCAGAGGCCTGAGGTGAGAGGACAAGCCCTGACAGAGTCTGAGTGAAGAGTCTTCAAAACAGGAAAACAGCCGGTGTGAAGGCCCTGAGGCCTTTATCTGGTGTGTTCAGAGGAGCCTGGGGGACACCGGTGGCTGCAGGGGATGAGAAAGGGAGAGCGACAGAAGATGAGGGCAGGGGACACGGGCCAGGCCTCGCGGGACCTGCTCGGCCTTGGGAAGCACTTTGGGTCTCACTGAGTGGGGTTGGCGTTGGAGTTGGAGCTGAGGGGTGCCAGAGCTCCTGTCTTCCAGAGCCTTGTAATCGCAGTGGCCATTTCTGTTTGCTGAGCAGTGTGCTGGCGCTCTGCAAAGTGCGCCTCTCCGTCCTTTGATGGCTCTTGAACTCCTGCAGCTGCCCTGTGAAGCGGAGCCTACATTTGACCTGATTTTCACTAATGAGGAGTTGAGTCTTAGAGGGGAAGGGACACCCCCAAAGTCACAGGTCAATAACCTTTGGAGCCAGGATTCGAACCCATATCCAAGGGAGCCTGAGGCATAGCACCCTCATGGCCAGTCTAGAGACTGTCCTGTCCTGGGATTCAGGACTTGGGAACTTCGGCCGGGGCCCCATCCCACCCTGCTCCTCTCACTGCCAGAACCACACTCCCAGGTTCTTTGTCCAGTGCCCTGCCCACCTCTGAGGGCTGTTTGTGGGGAGGTGGAGGAAGGTAACAGTTGGAACAGTTTCTGAGCCATAAAATGGTAGACATGAAGGAAATTTCTTCACAGTGAGCTTGGCTCTTGCTCCTTCCCTTGGGTCTCAGGGTAAGTGGTAACAACAGTCTCCCCTCCCACACACATCCTTCTGGGGAGCGTTACCATCTTCCTGCACTTTCAGCTTCAGTCCCTGAACAGGCAGCTCCCAGATCTCTGGTCTGTGACTGACATCGCTGCTGAGCCCCGGCAGCCTACTAACTGGCCAGTGACTCCTCACAGCCTCCCCATCTCCCGCTGACCCCAGTGTCTTCCTGCTATTTCTCTTCCTCTCAGGATCACTGACAGCCCGTCAGACCTCATCCCGGACACTCCTCACCCCCACCCTCCCTGCACCTGAGGCTGTACACGGTGCCTCCTGATATCTCCAATCCATCATCATCCCTCCACCCTCGCCTCTTCTTTTTTTTATTTTAATATTCATTTATTTGTTCATTTATTTAATTACTTGGCTGCTTCAGGTGTTAGTTGCAATATACGGGATCTTTCCTTGTGGCATGCAGTCTTGAAAGCCCAAGGGCTCCATAGCTGTAGCATTTGGGCTTAGTTGCCAACCAGGGATCAAACCTGTGTTCCCTGCATTGGAAGGCAGATTCTTAACCACTTTTCCCCCAGGGACGTCCCCCTCACCTTTTCTTTCCAAAGCACTTTGATATCCTTTGGTTTGTCCGTCGTAGGCCAGTGAGTGAGCAGAATTTAAATGTGTCCTGAATATGTGGGTGAAGAAACAGACACAGTGAGGGGTCAGGTTACTCAGGGCACCCGAGAAGGAACAGGTCTCTAACCCAGGTCTCTCCCCTTTCTTAGACAAATTTGGAGTGAGTCAGAAGAGGCCTGAAGAGGGCAAGGCATGGGAATCAGCTCGCAGGTCTGGGGAGGAAAAGGGGACCGTAGGGCTGTCAGATAGCAGCTCTAGGTAGCGTGCTCCTGCCACATGCCTGATGCCACGTGATCGGCTGGGGAGTCCTCTCTACTTTCAGCCTCTTAACAGTCCTGTGAGGAAGGAGTTCCTGTCCCAATTCGCCAAATGAGCACACAGGCTTAAAGTGAGGCTGGTTCCTTGTCCAAGTCTACACAACCAACAAAACTCAGGGCCAACTTGAACCCGGTTCCCTCTCCCGAGCCCCAGCTCCTCCCACCCAGGCTTGTCCAGCAGAGCAGCTGGCAGGGTGGTTCTGGAGCCGGATCCAGAACTGGGGTCTGGCTCCACCACTTAATGGCTGTGTGACCTTGGCAAGCTGGTTAACCTCCCTGGATCTCAGTTACTTCATTCAAAATGTGGGCTCAAGGTACCTCTCTGACAGCGCTGTCTTGGTAGGCTAGGAGGGGTTCACGTCTGAAGGCATTTAGAGTGGCACTTGGCACTTACCGAGTGTCCAGGGCATCATTGCTGAGTAACTGCCCTCCCTCACCACAGGATGGCAGCGAAGAGACCAGCACGGCGGTCATGCAGAAAACCCCTATCATCCTCTCAAAGCCTCCAGCAGAGCGGGTGAGCAAGGCAGACTCTTCTCTGTGGAAGGCGAGGCTGGGAGCAGTTAAGGCGAGGATCTTTCCTGCTGACCAGCACCTTCTCACTCCCGCAGTCAAAGCAGCCCCCGCCTCCAGCAGCCCCTGCCGCCCCGCCTGCCCCGGCCCCTCTGGAGAAGCCCATTGTGCTCATGAAGCCCCGGGAGGAGGGGAAAGGGCCAGCAGCCACAACGAGCGCCTCAACCCCCGAGGGCACTGCCCCACCACCCCCGGCAGCCCCCGTGCCACCCAAGGGGGAGAAGGAGGGGCAGAGACCCACACAGCCCGTGTACCAGATCCAGAACCGGGGCATGGGCACTGCCGCCCCAGCAGCCATGGACCGTGAGTTGGGGGCCGGGTGGGATCTGGTTGGGAGCCGACACCCCCTCGCATAGAGTCTCACCACTCCTCTGTCTCCTGCTTGCTCTCGCCTGCAGCTGTCGTGGGCCAGGCCAAACTGCTGCCGCCAGAGCGCATGAAGCACAGCATCAAGTTGGTGGATGATCAGATGAATTGGTGCGATAGTGCCATTGAGGTACTGGGGTGCTGGGCGGCTCCCTGCTCGAGCTTCTCTGGGTTCCACCCTCCCCTCCCCTCCCCGGTGCCCTCCACTCTCACCCTCTCGGCAGGCAACACCAGCCTAGACGGCCTTTGGGCAGTGACAGCGGTGAGGGATTCTCGGGTGCTCAGCTGGTAAAGAACCTGCTAGCCCTTGCAGGAGACACGAAGACTCGGGTTCCATCCCTGGGTCGGGAAGATGCCCTGGAGAAGGGAATGGCAACCCACTCCAGTACTCTTGCCTGGAAAATTCCAGGGAAAGAGGAGTCTGACGGGCTCCAGTCCATTGAGTCACAAAGAGACACTACTGAGCGTGTCCACGCAGGGGTGAGAGGGAAGGGATGAGGGAGCTTTCACCTAGCTGGGCGGAATCTCAGTGGCTCAGCTGCGCTGGTGGTTCAGTTACTGAAATACTTTGATACTGGTTGGCCAGGAGGGCTCCGCTAGCACCGCAGAGTCCCTGGGATCTCCTCCCTGCTCCCATAGCCGGGCAGCCTCCAGGGCCTGCGCCAGTCCTCCTGATTGGCTGAACCCCGTGCTGGACCAGTTCAAGCTGGGTTGAGTGTCAACCCTCCGAGGTTCCCCGCTCCATCCCGGGAGCCCCCACTCTGGTTCACACCTCACACTCCTGGCTGTTAGACCTATTTCCAGTGTCCCAGTCTTCGTTTCCCCTCTTCTGATGTGTCTCCCCCCAGAACTGACAAATCACTTCTCTGCTCGGATTCTCCCAGGTGACCCCCTCACCTTCCCAGCTTGGCCTGAGTAGGACAACATGCCAGGCCATCTGCCAGGACAACATTCCTGGCCCCTGCTGCCTTGCTGGGGCATGGGGGGAAAAAGAAAAGATCACTGTCCAGGCCCTGCTATTGAGCGCTTACCCATAAATCCCCAAATATGGCTCATATAACTGAGGAACTAAATTTGTAGTTCTGTTTAATTTTAATTAAACTTAAGTCGTCACATGTGGTCAGCATCTACCATATTGAATAGCGCTAGCCCTTGATATGCTACTTTGATGGGTTCAGGGTTCGGCTCAGGATTAGATTTTTTTTTTTTTTTTTTAGTGAGCAAGGCAGACTCTTCTCTGTGGAAGGCGAGGCTGGGAGCAGTTAAGGCGAGGATCTTTCCTGCTGACCAGCACCTTCTCACTCCCGCAGTCAAAGCAGCCCCCGCCTCCAGCAGCCCCTGCCGCCCCGCCTGCCCCGGCCCCTCTGGAGAAGCCCATTGTGCTCATGAAGCCCCGGGAGGAGGGGAAAGGGCCAGCAGCCACAACGAGCGCCTCAACCCCCGAGGGCACTGCCCCACCACCCCCGGCAGCCCCCGTGCCACCCAAGGGGGAGAAGGAGGGGCAGAGACCCACACAGCCCGTGTACCAGATCCAGAACCGGGGCATGGGCACTGCCGCCCCAGCAGCCATGGACCGTGAGTTGGGGGCCGGGTGGGATCTGGTTGGGAGCCGACACCCCCTCGCATAGAGTCTCACCACTCCTCTGTCTCCTGCTTGCTCTCGCCTGCAGCTGTCGTGGGCCAGGCCAAACTGCTGCCGCCAGAGCGCATGAAGCACAGCATCAAGTTGGTGGATGATCAGATGAATTGGTGCGATAGTGCCATTGAGGTACTGGGGTGCTGGGCGGCTCCCTGCTCGAGCTTCTCTGGGTTCCACCCTCCCCTCCCCTCCCGGTGCCCTCCACTCTCACCCTCTCGGCAGGCAACACCAGCCTAGACGGCCTTTGGGCAGTGACAGCGGTGAGGGATTCTCGGGTGCTCAGCTGGTAAAGAACCTGCTAGCCCTTGCAGGAGACACGAAGACTCGGGTTCCATCCCTGGGTCGGGAAGATGCCCTGGAGAAGGGAATGGCAACCCACTCCAGTACTCTTGCCTGGAAAATTCCAGGGAAAGAGGAGTCTGACGGGCTCCAGTCCATTGAGTCACAAAGAGACACTACTGAGCGTGTCCACGCAGGGGTGAGAGGGAAGGGATGAGGGAGCTTTCACCTAGCTGGGCGGAATCTCAGTGGCTCAGCTGCGCTGGTGGTTCAGTTACTGAAATACTTTGATACTGGTTGGCCAGGAGGGCTCCGCTAGCACCGCAGAGTCCCTGGGATCTCCTCCCTGCTCCCATAGCCGGGCAGCCTCCAGGGCCTGCGCCAGTCCTCCTGATTGGCTGAACCCCGTGCTGGACCAGTTCAAGCTGGGTTGAGTGTCAACCCTCCGAGGTTCCCCGCTCCATCCCGGGAGCCCCCACTCTGGTTCACACCTCACACTCCTGGCTGTTAGACCTATTTCCAGTGTCCCAGTCTTCGTTTCCCCTCTTCTGATGTGTCTCCCCCCAGAACTGACAAATCACTTCTCTGCTCGGATTCTCCCAGGTGACCCCCTCACCTTCCCAGCTTGGCCTGAGTAGGACAACATGCCAGGCCATCTGCCAGGACAACATTCCTGGCCCCTGCTGCCTTGCTGGGGCATGGGGGGAAAAAGAAAAGATCACTGTCCAGGCCCTGCTATTGAGCGCTTACCCATAAATCCCCAAATATGGCTCATATAACTGAGGAACTAAATTTGTAGTTCTGTTTAATTTTAATTAAACTTAAGTCGTCACATGTGGTCAGCATCTACCATATTGAATAGCGCTAGCCCTTGATATGCTACTTTGATGGGTTCAGGGTTCGGCTCAGGATTAGATTTTTTTTTTTTTTTTTTGGAGCTGTCCAGGTAATTCCGAGGTGCAGTAGCCACATGGAGGGCATGACTGTTTTCCTTGAGGAGTGTGTCTCTCACACCCCCTGGTGGTGACAGTCAGCATCGCTGGCAGCCCGGAGGTGAAGATCTCCAGACTCCACAGGACTCTAAAATCCCACAGACAAGAGCCAGGACCTGCCTAGCTCCCCTTCCTGCTTCCTGCTCCCTTTCTCATGCTTTCTCAGATTTCCCAACTTTCCTGAAGCCCAGGCCTCCCGGGGGTCACTGCAGTGGCCCACAGCTACCCGGTTCTGTCTTCCACCTGTCCTTTTGTTCCCGAGCCTCTCCCTTTCCATCGCCAAAGTCAGGTGCCCCTTGTCCACTGTGTTCCAGCCACACTGACTTCCTGTTGGCTTCTCAACCAGACAGGCTCTTGTCTACTTTGGAGCTCTAACAAATACTGTTCTTTGTAGCAGGAACTTTCCATGTGTGCCTCCACCACCACCTCACACAGAGTTTTTGTGCCCAGGTGAGGGGATTTGGGGCCATATATCTGACAAGCCAGGGGGTCAGCCACGGAAGTCTGTAGGGCCCCCATCTCCCACATTAGCAATGGGCAAATTTATAAGGGTTGCGTTCCGGCATCTCCCCACAGTACCTGTTGGATCAGACTGATGTCCTGGTGGTTGGTGTCCTGGGCCTACAGGGGACGGGCAAGTCCATGGTCATGTCGTTGTTGTCAGCCAACACTCCAGAGGAGGACCAGAGGTGAGGGGGGCTTTGGGTAGCGGTGTGGAAGCCTGTGGGGGCGGTGGACAGCCACCTTTATCAGCCGGGGTATTGCAAGTGGCATTACCAAAGGACTTTGGGAAGTCACTTCCCCTCTCTTAACCTCAATGTCTCCGTCAGAGGAGGGTGATGATGGGCTGGACCACATTCTCTTCTTGTGCAGCTCCAGGGAAACCAGTCCTGTTCCTCCCTCCCTCCCTTCCTGCCTTACTCCAGGAAATGGTGCAGGGCCAGCCAGAACTGGGATGGCCATTCATTAAGTCTGGATTTAGGTCCACCCTGTGCCAGCTGGTTGACCTCGGGCAAGCCCCCTTACCTCTTGGTAACACACTTCCTCATCTGTCAAGTGAGTTTTGGGAGAGTGAGACAAGACTGGGGAGGCAAACTAGAGCATGAACCTGGCACAGAGCAAATGCTCCCAGGATGTGGCTGTTTGGGCCTGGAAAACCCGAGTGAGGAGAGAGACCTGGAAGAAGGCTATGGCTCCTAGACTAGCCTCTTGTCTGCCTTGTTAGGGAGGATGGGGTATGATTGTGAAGGCAGAGGATGGAGTCATGAGAGAGGATGTCGGGGGGAGGGGGGGCGGTTTAAGAACTAGGGCTCCAAACTGAGGGCAAGGAAGAGAGACAGGCAGGGATTATAAGGAATAGAGTAGGGGACATAGACAGTCTTAATTCAGAAAGAATCAAGATGAGGGTGAGCAGAAGTAGTAGCCATTGGGGATGTCTTCGAAACCATAGGGTCTGTTTTTTATGAAACCAGTGATTTTGCTGTGGACTCCATGGATGGGCCTCAGGGGTCCATCCCAGTGGTGTATGTGGGGTTTTACATACCTCTGCAGCCAGACTTTTCTTCTAGGGAGAGGCTCCATAGTTTCCGGCAGATCTCAGAGGGGCCCGAGGGAACCCCAGAACGGGTTAAGTTTCCCTGTGGCGAGAACATACACCCCCAGACCCAGAGCTGCGGGTGCTCTGCCTCCCAGCTGGCTCCATCCTGCTCTTCTTGCTCACGATGTCAGCTCCGATCTGGCACAGCTGCGGCTCTCTTGGCTGGCGTTCTTTCCACCTCAGCTTCCACCCCCAACTCTTGGCTCAGAGTCCTCAGCTAGACTCCCGTCAGCCTGCCATGTCTTTCTGAGGCAGCTCAGCCTGTGCGGTGGTAGACGTTGCTACCACCTTTTGTCATCAAGTCTAATGAGGTTTTTTAAATTTTTTATTTTGTTTTGGGGTGTGGCCAGTTAACAGTGTTGTTAGTTTTAGTGAGCAGCAAAGAGGCTCAGCCATACATACACATGTATTCATTCTCCCCATAACCCCCTCCCATCCAATGTAGGCTGCCACAAAACACTGAGCAGAGTTCCATGTGCTATACAGTAGGTCCTTGTTGGTTATCTGTTGTAAGTATAGCAGTGTGTTACATGCTAATCCCAAACTCTCTAACTGTCCCTTCCCCCCGGCAACCATTAGTTCATTTTCTAAGTCTGTGAGTCTCTTTCTGTTTGTACGTTCATTTGTATCATTTCTTTTTAGACGCTGCATTTAAAGAATGTCATGCAGTGTTTCTGCTTCTCTGTCCGGCTGACTCCGGTCAGAGTGGCACTCTCTCGGTCCATGCGTGTTGCTGCAGATGGCGTGATTTCCTCCTTAATGACTGAGGAGTACTCCATCGCATATATGTGCAGCATCTTCTTTATCTTCCTCTGTTGATGGGCATTTACAGGGTTTCTGTGTCTTACACTTTTGTAAACAGCATAGCAGTGAATATTGGGGTGTGTGTATCTTTTCAAGGTCTTATGCTATTGTAAACAGCCCGGCAGTGAATATTGGGGTGTGTGTATCTTTTGGAGATACTTACATTTTTTTGTTTGGGGTTTTTTTTTTGGTCACACCACACATGTGGAATCTTCATTCCCCAACCAGTGATTGTACCCCCTGCATTGGAAGTGCAGAGTCTCACCACTGGACCGCCAAAGAAGTCCAGATTTCATAAGTTTTACTCCTAATTGAGAAAAGGCTTCCCAGGTGGCTCAGACGGCAAAGAATCTGCCTGCAATATAGGAGACCCGGGTTTGATTCCTCTGTTGGGAAGATCCCCTGGAGAAGGAAATGGCACCCCACTCAAGTATTCTTGCCTGGAGAATCCCATGGACAGAGGAGGCTGGCGGGCTTATAGAGTCGGAACCTTGAGAATTCATCTGCTCCTCTCCTTCTCACACCCACCTCCTGGCCCAGGCCACTGCCACCTTCCCTTGAGGAGGCCAGGAATCTCCTAACTGGCTTCCCTGCTTCACTTTAATCAGTATTTACAAGGCTCTTGCCGTGGGCCAGGCCCTGTTCTCCACGTTGGGGCTACAGCAGTAAACAAAAACTGGCAGAAATCCCTGTCCTTATGGAGCTTGCATTTTAATGGAGGAGGTGGTAAACAAGCGCGGTAGATGGTGACTGAATGGGGAGGGCTGTAGGGAGGTGGCGCTGGAGCCCGGTCACTGCTGTAAGTCAGGTGGTCCGGGAGACATTCGAGAAGCAGCAGCCTTGGAGCAGGGGAGCAGGGAAAGCGTCCCAGTCGGGGCAGGAGCCGGGCACCGAGACACCCCCATCCTCTCTCTGTGGGGTGGAGGGTTTTCAGGTCTGTCTGTCCTGCGCCTGGTGTGTGGCGGGTACACTTGGCAGTGAATAGCTGGCAAGTTTATATCACCATGTGCCAGCCACTCTTCTAAGGCTTTACGTGTGTTAACCTCACAGTCCCCCTGAGAGGTTGAGACTACTGTCCCCATCTTACAGATGAGGAAACAGAAGAAAGATTAAGGAACTTGCTCAAAGCCACACAGCCGGGAAGAGGCAGAGCTAGGGTTTGAATCCGGGCTGCCTGGGGGAGTCCCTGCTCTGAAACACCTCAGTCTAGTAATTTTGTTGAAAAGTCGCAGGTCCACTTATGGGTTGGGATGAAGTCACATGATATAAAACGTAGCCCCCAGACAGCAGGGCCACAGATGGAAAGCTTTGCAGGCGGGTGGGGAATCAAGTCCCACAGGCTCACGGCCTCACTCTGGAGGCGGCAGAGGCCGAGAACCTGACCTCTGATGACCCCACCTGCTCCTCCGCAGGGCGTATGTTTCCGGGCCCAGAGCGCCGAAATGAAGGAGCGAGGGGGCAACCAGACCAGTGGCATCGACTTCTTTATTACCCAAGAGCGGATTGTTTTCCTGGACACACAGGTGCTGGCCCCCACCCACCCGACCCCACCCTGTCGCATGCCATGTTAAGCTCCTTCCTGGAAGTGTCTAAGCCACAACTTTGCTGTGTTCCCCGTGGCTCCAGCCAAGCCGTGGACATGCTCATGCCTCTGGACAAGCTGTGTCTCTTCTTGGCCCTTAGTCTCCTCTTGTCAGATTTTATCCCGCTCCCCTCCCATCCGTTGTGTACAGAGGCGCCTCAAGAATCTTGTAACACAGTGGTCCCCAACCTTTCTGGCACTGGGGATCAGTTTCGTGGAAGAGTTTTTCCACAGGCTGGGCAGTTGGTGGAATGGTTTGGGGGTGATTTCTCATAAGGAGGTCACGTCCTAGACCCTCACACGTGAGGTTCACAATAGGAGTCGCGCTCCTGTGAGAGTTGAATGCCATGCTGATCTGACAGAAGGTGGAGCTCAGGCGGTAATGCGCGCACGGGGAGCGGCTGTAAATACAGGTGAAGCTTCATTCAGTTGCCTGCTGCTCCCCTCTGGCTCTGTGGCCTAGGGGTTAGAGACCCCTGCTGTAGCCTGTTGGTTAAAAGTGGGGGCCCTGGAGTCAGTCTGAAGCCAGATCTGACCTTCAGTTCCTACCAGCTGGGTGACTTAAGTTTTAACCTCCCCCAGATACCTTAGTTTGTTCATCTGTGAATGGGGTTGACGATTGTTTTCAGCTTCATGGGAGGGTTTCAGGGAGTCAGTGGACCAGTCCAGGCAGAGTGCTTGGCACAGGAGCCGGCACGTGGGAACACTTCAGGCTCCTGAGTGTCACGGGACCCAGCCAGTCCTGTGATCCCCGGCAGCTTTCCTCAGTTCCTCCGGGTTCCCTGTTCCTCAGCCCGGCATCCAGGGCCTGTGTGGCTAGCCTCCCTCAGGCTCACCACGGGCTCTCTCCCGAGCTGTGCACCTAGACCAAGTTACTTAACATTTCCATTCCTTAGTTTTCTGAAGCGGGATAGACAATATTACCTCCCTCATGGGGCTTCTGTGAGGTGTCAGTGAGTGAGCACAAGTGAAGTCCTGTCAGGGCCTGGCAGGAAGAGGGTTCTCAGTACTGTTGGCCGTCAGGACCGGCACCATGAGAACGCACTCCCTCCCCCTGCTCTGTTCCCTGGCCTCTGCCTTCTCCCTGAAGACTGCTTGGGGGAAGTGCCTCCTCCCAGGAGCCGCTGCCTCTGAGCGCCGCTGGTGCCCATGTGGCCGTCCCAGCACCGCGGTCTGGTTCTCCTGTACTCCGCTCACTCCCTCACTGCCTGCAGCTGCTCAGAGAGAGGCCCGGCCCACTGATGGCGCTCAGGGATGCTGGCGCTCAGGGAACGTTAGTACGGCAGAGTTCTGGCCGTAGCACATGTGGATGACGGGAGAGTGGGAGACCTTGCACAGATGTTGGGGGAGCCCTGTGCGCTAGGGCCACCGGCACTTAGAGACACAGCGAAATGGCTGTGGGCGGGGCCGGGGCCTCCGCGGAGGAGCAGATGTTATGACCCAGACACTGTGCTGTTTGGATCCTGTTTTATAAAGTGAGCCCTGGGGAAACCTCTTTCTTAAAGGGTTCCACCAAGTGCAATGAGAAATAGATAGCCCAGCCACTAATTTAGGCTCTTGTTTTTTCTAAATGGAATGTTCCTTTAAGAAGAGGTGATGAGCTCACCGCTGATTCTTGCACACCCACTGATGCCTTTTTTAAAATCCTCACCAATCTTCACATTAATCATGGTTATTTGACCTAAGTAATTATCTTAGTGAAATTTTGAAGGCATTTGAAACAACAAAACAAGGATGTTGTAGGGACATGACTCATTCATGTAGATGTTAGATTTATTAGCCCTGGAAACGTTTTTCCAGGGCAGGCGACTCTTGAGAGCAGTGGGGATTTGCAAAAGAGCTGGGGAAGGGGAAGCTGCTTTGAGGCTTTTTTCTTTCACCTCTCAGACTGATTAGCTGTGTACTAATTAGAAGGAAGATGCCTGTGTTTTCAAACTTTGTCCTGAGAGGCAGTGTACTTGTCATCACCAAATGGAACCTGGGTGACTGTGTTCCCTGGGATCCCTACGTCCACCCTGACAATCCTCTCTCTCCCTACCCCAGCCCATCCTGAGCCCCTCCATCTTGGACCATCTCATCAACAATGACCGCAAGCTGCCTCCAGAGTACAACCTGCCCCACACCTACGTTGAGATGCAGGTGAGGGGACTGAGCCAGGCCTGGGGACCCGGAACAGAGAGCTTGGGTATGGGTTTGCCAGCTCTACTTGCAAAGAGCCGTGGGTACCCCGAGAGCTGGTCGGAGAAGATGGCACCAACAGTGGGGTCTGGCTCTGCCCCTTGGGAAAATAACCCCCCACCTTAAGCCTCCACATCCGCCTGTATCTAGGGACAGCTTGGAAGGGAAGTATCAGTGCAGTCTGGGCACACAGTAGGTGCTTATAGGCTCAGAGGCCCTTGTCCTGCGGCCCCCTCATCTGAGTCCTGAGATCAGGGACCCCATTCTGCACCCCGAGGACCTTCAAGTCTGTTGTCCCTTCCTGCCCGCCTCAGTCACTCCAGATTGCTGCCTTCCTCTTCACGGTCTGCCATGTGGTGATAGTCGTCCAGGACTGGTTCACGGACCTCAGTCTGTACAGGTGAGGAACTGGGGAGTGGGGGGAACCAGGTGAAGGATGGGCCCCCAGACTCATCGATCTGCCCAGCTATCACCACTCCCATAGGCAGCCAAAGGACCCTTTGAAAATTTAAGCCAGAGAGGGTCACTGCCACTGCATCCTCTTCAGCACACGCACGTAGACTGTGCCTGTCACTCCTGGTAAAATCTGAAGCCCTTCCCCTGCGTGGTTTACAAGGTCCAGTGTAATGTGGTCCCGGTCACCACACTGACCTCTCCCACCACATCCCTCACTCCTTCCATCAAGGGTATAGAGGCCCCATAGCTGTTCCTCCTGCTACTTTGAACTCTGCACTCCTCATTCCCCAGCCAGAAACACTCTCCCCGGGTGCCAGGACCACCCTCATGTCCTTGAGATCGACCTGAGGCCTCCCCTAACCTACTGAGTCTCCTGTGACCCTGCTGTGTACTTCTTTGCACTGATGACAAAGCCTTCTTTATGGTCCTTCTCCCTCCTTAGAATGTAAGTCCCAGTGCCTTGCATACTGCCTGGCACAAGGTGGACATTTAGCCCTAGTTTGTTGAATGAACAGCGTGCTAAGGAGCTGGCATGTCTGGTTCTTCGTGCCTCATGGGCCATCTCCTCTAAGCACGGGTGCTGTCCCTGAAGTACCCTGCTGGGCTGGGAGGAGATGGAGCCAGGATCTGGTAGGAGTGCTGCCTAAAGCAGCTGGAGGTTCAGAAATGCCCCCAGAGAGGACTGGCTCCCGTCCGTAGGTCCCAGGAGGTAGCCGTGGGTTGGCCAGCAGCCCTGGGCTCGAGGCCCAGACAGACAGATGGAAGGAACGGGCGCTCACAGGGAGGGGGAGCCAAGCTGAAGGCAGCAGATGTCCCCAGAGTCAGGCAGCCCTAGGTTTGAATCCATGTCCTTGTTAGGCAGTGGCTGCTTTTTCCACAGCTTCTTGTAAGCAAACGGTGTCCTGCAATGAAGTGAGTTAAAGAGTGTAAAGCATTCAGCGCAGTACCTGGTGCCTAGTAAGATGTTGACAAGTAGGAGCTTGATGTGTGTGCTAGGAACTCTGGGGATGGAGATAGGCTGAGGGTCTGGCCAACAGTAAGAAAACAACTTGTTGGGAGAGCCGGCTGACATGACCAGATCTAAGTGGCTTCATTCTGAAACATCCCCCTCCTCCCACCATTGTCTGTTGGTTCATTCAGGGGACAGGTGTTTTGGACGTTGTTTAGGCCAGTTGCTGTCCTTTGCCCTGGGGATACAGGTGTGATCGAACAGATAACACAGGCTGCCCTGGGGAGTTCACATTCTTGGTTGGCTAGGGGATGCGTTGTGGGCTGACCTGGCCCACGCAGAGCTTAGTTTTAAGTCAGTGTCTTCAAGGTGGGCTTCCCAGAGTGGGTGAATCACTGAAAATTGTGGGCAACATATTTGTGCATGTGTCTGTATGAGGAGAATAGCCAGAGTTAATCAGACCCCATTATTTCTTATCTCAGGTAATAGGTTTATTTTATTTACCTGTATTGACGTATGTTTGGAAATTTTTACTTTAAAATTGCATAAACTGAAAACTTATATTGATGCAAAAACCTGCACAGCTTTATCCATAATTGCCAAAACTAGGGGCAGCCAGGATGTCGTTCAGTAGATGAGTGGACCCTGAGCTGCGGCACAGCCACATGCTGTTGTTCAGCCACTCGGTTGTGTCTGACTCTGCGACCCCATGGACTGCGCCGCACCAAGCTCCTCTGCCCTCCACTGTCCCCTGGAGTTTGCTCAGATTCGTATCCATTGAGTCAGTGATGCTGTCTAACCACATTATTCAGTGTTGAAAAGAGATGCGCTGGCATGCCACGAAAGACATGCAGAAGCTTCAAATGCATATAATTAAGTGAAAGAAGCCAGTTTGAAAAGGCTTCATACTGTATGATTCCAGCTCTGTGACATTCTGGAAAAGGCAAACCATGGAGACCAGTGAAAATACCAGAGGCTGCCAGGATTGGGAGGGGGAGGGGGGGCAGAGACAGCATTGGGCTGGGCAGCTGCTCAGTGTGATGCTCTACCGTGTGCTCGCTTGATTTTTTTTTTCTCGTCAAAACCCATAGAACAGACAAACAGCCGGAGTGAACCCACATGTAAACCAGGGGCTTGGGGTGACAGGGGAGGGTCATCAGAATGTTGCTAAGTTGGGGGCGCGGCGGGGGCAAGCAGTCTATAGGAAGTCTCTATACTTTCCACTCAATTTTGCTGTGAATCCAAAACTCTCAAAAAATAAAGTCCTTCTGGATGGCATGAATTCATTAAAAAATACCTAACATGTTGATGTGGGTCCATGAATTGGTGTCTAAGGGTTGTCTTTGGATTTCCTGAAATTGTGTGGGAACGTGGTGTCTGTGTGGTATTTTTTCCCAGCATGGCTCTCGCTTTAATCAAATCAGCAAAGGGAGCCCCCTCCTTCCCCAGACAGTGGGATACAGAGGGCCCGGTGCTGGAGCGCCAACCTCTCACCCCGAACCACCAGGTTCCTCCAGACAGCAGAGATGGTGAAACCCTCCACCCCATCTCCCAGCCACGAGTCCAGCAGCTCGTCAGGCTCTGATGAAGGCACTGAGTACTACCCTCACCTGGGTGAGCGGCTTCCCGAGGGGCTGGAGGGGTGGGCAGTGGGAGAGTGGGAGCAGAAACCAGGAGTGCTCTGGGGAAGGGGGCGCCGGGAGGAGCGCCTGCTAGAGCCGTGAGGAGCAGGGTCAGGGTTGTCTGCCACTTCCTCTGAAGGCCCCTCAAGCATCAAGGGCTCAACCCCCAAGTCTGACTATGGCTCGTTGATCAGAATGGGAACCTCTTGGGGGTAGGACCCTAGTCTTCCCGTATCTGGATCCCTGGCCTGGGGCTCAGGGAGTACGTGTCAAGTTGGCCCGAGTGGCGCCGTGCACCCTGGCCGCCCTGCCTGGGGCCCCTGCATGCATGTCCTTGGCCTGCTGTGTCCCTGCCCTGCTCTCTGGAAAGATCTGGCTCATTTATGATGCCCCAGACAGGCTCTTCCCCATTCTTCCTCCTGGCCTGGCCCCTGGTCTTTCTAGCTCAGTCCTGATCACGTGCCCATCTACTCTTCATCTTTTCCATCAGACTGAGGACTTCCTGAGTGCAGAAGCCAGATCTAACTCATTTTTCCAGGTCCCCGGCATCAACCAGCACAGGGGCCTGATACTGAATGCTTGCCGTGATCGGAACTCTGGGTCAGGGTGGGTCTTTGGAGTGAGGAGGGGAGTCCGCATGGCGGAGCACCAGCTGCCTCTCAGGCTCCGCCTCCCCCCCAACACCCACCCCCCCACCCCCAAGTCTTCCTACAGAATAAAGCTCGCCGGGAGGACTTCTGTCCCCGCAAGCTACGGCAGATGCACCTGATGATCGACCAGCTCATGGCCCACTCCCACCTGCGGTACAAGGGTGAGGGTCCCCTGGCTGCCCCAAGCTGGCCTGTGGCCGCCTAGCTCCTGATCCAGTCCCAGGGCCCCTCCCCCAGATTTGGGAGGGAGGTCAGACGTGGTCTCTCGACCCCAACTTGACCACCCAGCACAGACCTCCCTCCCCGCCCCCTGGCCCTGCACCGCAGTGCCTGCAGCCTCTCGCGGGTTCTCTCCACCAGGTACTCTGTCCATTTGCAGTGCAATGTCTTCCCTGGGCTCCCGCCTGACTTCCTGGACTCTGAGGTCAACCTGTTCCTGATGCCCTTCATGGACAGTGAGACAGAGGGTGAAACCCCACCTCGCGCAGGTAGGGTTCCCCCTTGAGGGGATCTGGGCCCTGGGGAGACACGGGCTGCCCTGGTTTGAGTGTGAGAAAGACTCTTCGTGGTCTGAGCAGAGATACAGGCCTGTCCCTGAGTTGCTCAGACCCTTACTTGGGAGCGTGTTTCCAAGTCGTGGAAGAATGGGAGGACCTGCACCGAGGCTGAACTCAGAGGTGCCAGGACGCTGGGAGGCCAGGACGGAGTTGACGGGGAGGCCAGCTCTCTCCTGGCAGGCTGCCCCTCCCCTCCTAACCTCTAACTTTCCAGGACCTGGTTCCAGCCCCCTCTTCTCCCTGCTCCCTGGGTACCGAGGCCACCCCAGCTTCCAGTCCTTGGTGAGCAAGCTTCGGAGCCAGGTGATGTCCATGGCCCGGCCGCAGCTGTCACACACGATCCTCACCGAGAAGAACTGGTAAGAGTGCTCGGCAGAGGGAGGGGTCAGTGTCAGGGCCCCATGTCGAGGGTCTCGGGGATCTCTCCACCTCAGCACCTGTCCTGGACATTGCTAGCTGCCATCTTGCTGCTGTTCCCCGTGATTTTGAATCCTCATGAGCTGGTAGTGTGTAGGTCTCGTTAGCCATTTTACTAGTGGGGAAGGTTAGGCTCAAAGCAAGGAGTGTTGTGTAGTGAGGTCACACACCTGTAGCTGGGTGTCACTTGACTGCAAGGAGTAGGAGCAGTGCGCCTGGTCTAGTTAAAGGATTTATGCTAAGAGCCCGAGTGCAGAAAGCACAGCAGCACCGAGAGGAGAGCAGAGAGCTGTCAGGAGCCACGGGCGCCCCGTTCTGCAGCTCCCGCTGGCTCGCGGGTCCCGTCGTCCCCTCCACTTTCCCACCTCTGCCCTCACAGAGCCCTGCACCGCCTCCCCAGCCCTAACCCTACCTGACTTTCGTGTCCAGAGCCCACAGCAGGGCTGCCGCAGATCCAGGACTGCCTGTTTCCAAGAGAAACAAGAACCTGAGAAGTAGCTTCAGCTCGGCTCCCCTGGGTCTGTCCAGTTGGCTGTAGGCAGGAGGGGCAGGGAGTGCGGACGCAGCAGGATGCCACTTGGCGGCTGCAGGGCCTGGGGGATGGGAGGTCTGCTCCTCTTGTTGGTCTGAACCAGGACCCAGCGGGGAGGAGAGAACTGGGGAGCTGGGAGGCTTATGCTGCTGCTGGACGTTCCTGAGGGGCTTCCCTGGTGGCTCAGTGCAGGAGGCTCAGGCTCAGTCCCTGGGCCGGGAAGAGCCCCTGGGAGGAAACGGCAGCCCACTCCAGCATTCTTGCCTGGGAAATCCCGTGGACAGACGAGCCTGCTTGCCTAGTCCATGGGATCACAAGAGTCAGACACAGCTTAGAGACCAAACAACAACACAGGATGTTTCTGATCATCACACGACTCTGGGAGCTGAAGAGATAGACCCACGCCCACGAAGGCCAGCAGAGTGGGAGCAGAGTGGGCCCACTGCTGGGGCTTGCGGACTTCAGCCCCGCCTCCCCGGGGAGGCGAGGGGCTTGGGCCGCCTCACATTCTCCGCATCCCAGCGATGGGGTCAGTCACGCGGGGCCTGCAGCCAGGGCAGCGCTGACTCTTGGCCTCCCCTCACAGGTTCCACTATGCCGCCCGGATCTGGGACGGGGTGAAGAAGTCCTCCGCCCTGGCAGAGTACAGCCGCCTGCTGGCCTGAGGCCAAGGGGAGGGATGTCACACAGAAAAGCCCCTTCCGGGCCCCGGTGGGTGCTGACGGGCTCCCACATTCTCCCCCCACGGGGTGGGGAAGGGCAGCAGGCCTGATGGACGAGGGGCCGCGACTTCCTCGTCTGGAGACACGAGGGGTCCAGGGCCAGGCCCCTACCCTCCAGGGAGCGTTGGTCAGGGCCGACTGAGATCCAGCCCTGCAGCTGGGTGGGGCAGTCCATCCTCAGCCCCCAGGCCAGGTGGTGGGAGGAGCCTGCGTGGTCACCAGGAAGCCCTGCTCCGTGCAGGCCTCCCTCTGCAGGGACCAGAGCAGCAGGTCCCTCTGCCCGAGCCTGGAAGGTGAGGCATCTGGGGAGCTCTTCGTCGAAGCATCTGGTGGTTGGAATAAACGCAGTCACACAAGTCTGTTCTGGTGCTTCTCTTCCTCCTCCCCAGTGTGCCGTCCTGAGAAGCCCCGAGATTGCTGGTCCCAGCCCTTGGGGGCAGAGGAGCCGTGCTTCCCATTGAACTTCCTGTGGGGACTCGTCCACTGTAGGTCAGAGTTGTCAGCAGATAAAGACAAGTCTGCTGAGGAGGAAACCTCTAGAGGGGCTTTCTGTTTTGTGAGGTACCATCAAGCCTCCTGTCTGTGTGTGTCATGGAGAAGAACGTGCAGGCCCTCACGTTTCATCTGTCCTCTTGATGGTGCCAGCCTTTGGTGACGTGGCCTAGCTAAGCGCAGTGCCTAATTCAGTACGTTAAAAAGAGGACAGGCCCCTAGTTAAATGCCATACAGAGTCACTCTGTCCATGAGGGACTGGTCCCAGGACCCCTGCAGATCCCCAAATCATGGTGGCTCAAGTCCCTTAGGTTAGATAGCATAGCTTGTTCTTATAACCTACGCACATCCTCCCATCTATATAGGTCATTTTCTAGACTGCTTAAAGCACCTAATCCACTGTCAATGCTAATAAGTGTAAATACAATGTAAGTAGTTGCCAGTACTTAAAGTCAAGTTTTGCTTTTTGAACTTTCTGGGTTTTTGTTTTTTTTGTTGTTTTTTACTATTTTCAGGGGTGGTTGAACCCACACACGTGGGATCCTACAATGCAGAGGGCCAACTGCCCTTCCCCTTGGTCAAAACAGGTGCTACCCTTGTCAAATACTCATACATTATTAACCATTAGACATGATGGCTTCCCCTATATACCTCAACTACTCTTTGAAAAATGGCCGCTCCCTTCAAAGCCAGAACCTAATTCTCAACTACATACACCATCAGTTCATTATAGTACCAGCCCTCCCCTACTCAGTTAAATACAGTACACCATCCTAGTTCAGTGTTTCCCAAAATACGTCTCCGAATTGGTCTGGTCACCACACCCTAATTCCAAACTAGTCCTGACCCTCCAATGATGCCACTCCACCTTTGAGTGAAGCGCTTGGTTCCAGTCTAAGCGGCTTGAGCCGGTCTGCCCAGCCTGCCCCCCATGCACTTTGGTCTCCCTGGCTTCCCCTTGCTCTCGGGCACATCCCGTACACGGTCCTGGTGTGTAGGTCATGGCAGCCCCAGGGGGACTGGACTTTGGAGGCAAAAGTACAGCTGAAGAGGGTGAATTAAAGTGATAATCGCTCAGTCGTGTCCGACCCTTTGTGACCCCATGGGGTGTAGCCTGCCAGGCTCCTCTGTCCGTGGAATTCTCCAGGCAAGAATACTGGAGTAGGTTGCCACGCTCTTCTTCAGAAAGGATCTTCCCACCCCGACCCAGGATCAAACCCGGGTCTCCTGTACTGCAGGCGGATTCTTTACCATCTGAGCCACCTGGGAAGCCTGAAGAAGGTAGGGGGACAGGGAAGAAAGCAAACCTCTGGCCTCAGAGCAGGTCTGGCAGAAAGTGGGGAGTCTGCAGGTTTGCAGCAAGTCTGACGAAGCCGTAGACTCAGAGTAGGTCTGGCCAGAAGTCTGAGTTGCGAGGCCCAGGGCAGACTTTGGCCCTGTCACACACTGCCCAAGACCTTAGGCAGGGCCTCCCTTTGTGGCCTCCAAGATGGCTGAGAACTGTTCACTGCCCTCTTACAGAAATGCTTCTGGACCCTTTGCCTCATCCCACCCACCTACCCTGACCTGCATGGTGGACACTCTCCTGACTGCCCTCCCCAACCAGGCAACTGGCTTTTCCCTGCCTTGTCACAACTTAGCATGCCCGTGTCTGTCTCCTCCCCACGATTCCCAGGGGTCTGCTGGTTGATGTGGGGTTCACTGGAAGAGGGAAAGTGGGGGCCATGGCCAGAGAGGGCACAAGACCCAGGGCGCAAAAGCACGAGACAGCACATGGCTCAGGCCAGGATAGTTGGAGTTTCTTCCTTCCCCTCCCCCAACACCCCCAAGACGGCACAGACAGAGCCTGCAAGCTCCCAGCCCCTCGCTGCCACCTCTGGCTGGCCTAGGCGCCGGGCTGGGACCACTGACCATCCGGGAGCCTGCGGTTGGGGCTGTCGAGGGAGGCCTGAACCAGCACGCTCTGAGCGTCACTGACAGCCACGTCCAGGGAGGTACGGAGCATCCAGTAGACGGTGGCGAAGGACAGGCCACAGGAGGCCAGGGAGCCCAGGATGGGCACGTTGAGGAGCTTCTGGCTGAAGGCCGAGGCATCCCCGGAGGCCTGACCCAGCAGCTCTGCCACCAGCGCCTCGGTGACCTTGGTCTTCGGGCCCTGGAGCACCTGCAGGATCTTGTGCAAGGGCTGGCCCGTCTGCTCCGCCAGCCTGACGAGGGACCCCCCGTCCAGGCCGAAGCTCTGGCGGTAGCCCTCCAGGGCCTGGGTGAGCATGTACAGGTCACACGCCACCTCTGGCAGGCCTGGCACGGGCCTTGGGTTGGCCCCGCAGGCCACCGTGGCCACCAGCCAGGTGTGTTGCCTCAGTGAGGCCGCCTTCCGCTCCAGTGTGGGCTTGGAGACGTGGGCAGGGCCATCAGGAATGCATGCCGCTTGTGACTCTCAAGGTCCCTCACCATCGACTCCTCCAGCAGGTGGAAGTCATACTTGCCCAGCTCGAACATGGACAGCAGGAAGACCTTGGGGTCCCTGAGTCCCTGTGCTGCAGGAGACAAGGGCACCTTGGGTGAGTTTCCCCACTGAGCAGACCCAGGGATCCAACCCAGGTCTCCTGCATTGTAGACAGACTCTTTACCGTCTGAGCCACCAGGGAAGTCCGTGTACTTATCTGTAAAACAAGAGGATGGGTGTACCTTCCTCCTAAGAATGTCACACTGGTGAAATGTGCTGTGAACATGGTGCCTGGCCTCTGGTGAACCCCCAGGAAATGTTAGCTGCCCCCCGGCCCCCTGGCCCAGAGCTGTGTCAGCGTGGGCATGGGTGCATAGCATTTGCACTGGCCAGTGGGACTTCCCAGGTGGAGCTAGTGGTAAAGAACTGGCTTGCCAATGCAGGAGATTTAGTAAGAGACTGAAGGTATGATCCCTGGGTTGGGAAGATCTCCTGGAGGAAGGCATAGCAACCCACACCAGGACTCTTGCCTGGAGAAGCCCCATGGACAGAGGAGCCAGGCACGCTACAGTCCATGGAGTTGCAAAGTGTCGGACACGACTGAGTGACTTAGCATGCACACACCCTTTTTAATGCAAGTGACTGGTCTCTGTCATCTGTGACTGAAATGGCAGCTGTAAGCGGCATTTCACCAACAGGGGCCACATAACTTGGGTGGCCTCACCCCACCTTGGGCCTCAGTGGGAAGAAGCAGGGGAACTGGGGTAATCCCTCAAGAATCCAGCACCCCCCCATAAATGAATAAATAAAATAATTAAAAATAAGACAGATAGGAATTTCCAGGCAGTCCAGTGGTTAGGACTCAGCGCTTTCACTGCCAAGGGCCCGAGTTCAATCCCTGGTCGGGGAACTAAGATCCTGCAAGCCGCATTGTGCGTCCAAAATAAATAAATAAATAACCCAGCCCCCCAGAGCCGCCCCTCACCCTCTAGCCGATGCACACAGCTGTCCCGGATCTGGTTGAGCACCCTCTCCTCCGAGAAGGAGCTGGGGTGGCGGCTGCGGGAGGCAGCGATGTCCACGTCCACCTTGGAGCGGACGCAGTAGAAGTGCTTGCCCCGTTGTAGGATCTCAAGAGCCAGCTCGGCAAGGTCAGCGGTGAAGCTCTCCGAGGCAATGATGAGGAAGAAGTCATACCGGAAGAGCTGCACCCGCTGGAAGTATTTGTCAGCCCGGAAGGCGGGGGTGCCGATGCCTGGCAGGTCCCAGAAGACGACACTGGGGTACTTGGGATGTGGGTACGGTGTGGGGTCCATGGTCATTTCCACCACACCCGTGCAGGCCGAGTTGGTGTCCTCGTCCCCCAGCCCCCGGATGGCGTTGACGAAGGTGGACTTGCCTGAGCCCATCCCCCCGGTGACACCGATGTCCAGCCGGACGTTCTCCAGAGAATGAAGCGTAGATTGTAACTTGGCGGCGACTGCTGGCAGATCCCCTGCCTCAAAGGCCTCCTTCAGGGCCCTGGTGTCCTTTGAGAGCTCCAGGATCTTGCATTGGCTGAGGCATGATTGGAAGACCTCGCTGGCCATGGGCTGCCGGACCCCCAGTTCTCTGTCTTCAGGACTTGATGACCTTGGACAGGGAAGGGAAGGGAGTGTTTTGACTCTGAGTTGCCCTATCTTCTCTACATCCCTCAGCTTGCCCAGAGTATTTGTGGCATCACCAGTAATAGCACTGAGGGTGTTACAAGATGCCAGGTCTGCTGCTAAGCACTTTATTTTAATTCACATTTACTCATCACCGCCAGCTTCTCCTGAAGTATCCACAAATCCTCAAACCAGCTGGAGAAGGAATTTCCCTCCCTTCTTATCCACATTTGGCATTGAGAAAATAAATGAGGCTCAAAGTCCTCCCCTGGAGAAGGAAATGGCAACCCATTCAGTACTCTTGCCTGGAAAATTCCATGGACGGAGGAGCCTGGTAGGCTACAGTCCATGGGGTCGCAAAGAGTCAGACACGACTGAGCGACTTCACTTCACTTCAAGGCCCTCCAGCTAATGTGTGGGAAAACTGGGAATGGGGCTAAGGACTTCTGGCCCTAGAATTCAAAGTCTTAACTTTGAGGAAGGGGGCAGGGGTTTTACCATGCGCCCAGCACCAGGATTAAGAGCTGGAACCTTCATCACTGGTAGTCATAGCTCGGGTTTATTTGAGGTTTACTTGGGGCCAGCCACTGTTCTAACCACATGCACGATTTTGTCAAGTCCATATGATGGGTGGGACAGCCACGCTCACATCCTGGGATTGTGTGACTGTGTCTGGTCCCAGACGTGCCAGGGATTTGCAGGGGTGACACCAGCCAAGTCACTGCCCCTCCGGGGCTTTTATTTTCCCCTCCGTGAAGGGTGGGGTGCCAGTTTCCTTACCTGTGGAATGGAAAGATGACTCCTCAGAACCCTCCAAGCCCTACTGTTTTAGGAAAACTTGGGGTCTTACTGCTGATGAAGTTCAGGCAGAGGCCAGCTTGGGAAGGGCGTGGAGCATCCGGCTGCACTTGATCCTTATCTGTGGGTAGCCGTGGAAGGGTTCTGAGCAGGGAAGGGAGAGGTCCACTGGAGACATTACCAAGAGCCCTCCTGGGAATTCCTTGGTGGTCCAGTGGTAGGACACCATGCTTTCACTGCCGAGGGCCCAGGTTCTATCCCTGGTTGGGGAACTAAGATCCCACGAGTCTCGTGGTGAAGCCAGTAATTTTTTCCAAAGAGCCCTCCATGACCTTACGGTTCAGGAGACTGGGGCCTGGGAGACAAGGGGAGGGCCAGGGGCAGGACCTGGGTGGGCAGGGCCAAGAGCTGGAACAGGGGCTGGGGGTGGAGATGGGGAAGGGAGAGACAGAGGCAGAAGGGACAGGACAGAATGAGGCCACCAGTTGGAAGCAGGGGACAGTGGCCACCTAGGCTGTCTCTTTTAACCTCAGGCCATTATATTGAGAGCATGCCCAACCTTTCCATCCCAGCCACTTGGGGCCAGTGAGTCCTAGGGTCCTCAGGTATAGGGATGTGGGCTGTGCCTTTTGAGAATGGATTTTAAAGAGACCATCTTTCTCATGCATCTCATGGGCATTTCCCCCTGGGGGGTCTGGAATATCCCTACCATGATCCTTTGTACCCTCTTTGGTGCAGAAAGGTCCATGTGAACCCCAAATAGTCCTCACAGAGCCAATGGGAGGCCTTCTGGGAAGACAAGAATCTTTTTTGCAAAGCAGAGTGTTCAGCAAAGAAATTTTAACACCCCAGGTAAAAATGGACCCTCTTAGTCCATTTCCCAGAGTCAGGGGTAATTTGAGGCCCCTAGATGGGGCTAGAGGCGCTTCCCAGGTGGTGCAATTGTAAAGACCCTGCCTGCTAATGCAAGAGATGCAGGAGATGCAGGAGATGTGGATTCGATCCCTGGGTCGAACCAGGAAGATGCCCTGGAGTAGGAAATGGCAACCCGCTCCAGTATTCTTGTCTGGAAAATTCCATGAACAGAGGAGCCTGGCGGCTGCAGTCCATGGGGTCGCAAAACATCTATGACTGAGCATGCCTGCACATACACTTATGTACAATGAGGCTAGAACCGTCACCAGGTCCTGGAATAACTCAGGGAGTGTAGTGAGGCCATCTCCACTGCACCAGAACCACCCGTGAATTCCTCAAATCCCACCCTTCCCTGCACCCTTTTCCCAGTCCACGGCTGCTCTTGGGGCAACCCCTGTCCTGTCCAAGTGCCCCAGTCTGGTGATTCTTTTTTAAACATGCGTGACCCTCCACTCGGCATGTGAGTCTTGGTTTGAGCAGATAAGGGTGTCAGATTCACTTCCGCATCCACCTGAGAGCCCAGTGCAGAGCGAAGGGCTGTAGCAAGCAGCTGAGGTCCCAGGACCGCCTCACTGTGTTATACGGACTGTTTCTTTTGAAAACTCGTGCAGCTTCAGAAATCCCAACAGGCGCCCTGTCAGACCCACAGCCTTACAGCACCATCCCCAAATTCATGCTCAGCCACGCAGCCAGGCACATACAGACCTGGAACCCCAGTCTCAGCCAATCACTCACAATCTTAGACCCACCCGCAGCATCCAAATCACCAAGGCTTACCAAGAGTCCTCCCAGTCAGACACACCAGCAAGCTCATTCCCGCATGCAACCACATGCAGACACATTGGCCATCTTTCTGAAATGAGGCTTGTTCCAGGGGCCCAGTGCCATCCCTGCCTTTCTCCATGGATGCTCATAGATGTGCCCACCCACCCTCTCACCACCCCCACTCATTCTATGTCCCCAGGTTCTGCACAGAGGCCAGTCCAGTGGCCACCTGGCTGCCCCCTCCCTGCTCCCCTCCTCCATCACTCACAGGCAGCAGGGCTGGCTCAGGATGTCCCATCTCCCTGGCATCTGTTTCACTCAGTTGGTTGCTAGGCACTATTGTGCCCAGCCCGGGTACCAATTGGCTGCCCCTCCCCCACCAGAGCAGGCCTTTGGAGTTCTCAGAAAGGGACATGAGACTGCAGGCCGCAGGGCCCATTCAGCCACACACCTATGTTGACAGTGGGCTGCTGGCTTGGCTCCAGGCCAGGCTGTCCTGTTGTCCCCAACACCCCCACTCCACCTCTCCCATGGCCACTTGGGGATCAGGGGGAGAGAGGCTTTTTTTTTTTTTTTTTTTTTTAGCTCTGCCCCACCCTCATCCACACCTTGAACCTCTGCCTCCCAATATCAATTCCTATGCTCGGTTAGGGACTTGGCCTTGGACCTCCCTCCACCTGCCTCCCTCAGGCCGCCCCACCCTGTCCCCACTCAGCAACTGCATCTCTCATTTTCACCACATTAGGCCTTTTTTGACTGGTGGGTTTTCAAAAGGCTTGGTGTGTGGGTGAGGCAGTGGGTAAGGGCCGCACTTTCATTTGTCTTCGGACAAGTCTCGCTTCTTCCAGCTGTCCAAAATGTACTTAAGGAGGAGGCCAAGCTTCCGGCGGGTCGAGAGCGGGGCTTCCTCCATGCTGCCCTCCCCGGATCCCCGCTTCTCCACTCCGTTGTCACCAGCCGCCTCGAGGCTGACATCGGGCTGGGTGTCCTCCTCCTCCTCCAGAGCCTTGATGCGGACGCGCTGGGCATCCTCGGCCATCTCGTTTAGGCAGCCCTGGAGCATGGTGTAGACGGTGCCGAAGCTGATGCCCCCGGCCACCAGCGTCCCGAACACCGGGATACCCTTCTCAAAGGCCCGGGCCACCCGCATGGCACCGTCGGACGACTGGGAGTAGAGCCGCAGGACCGTCTCCGGGGAGACCTCGTTGGCCAGCGGGGAGCGGATGACGGAACGCAGGTCCCCCGCCTGTTTGCCCACCTGCTCGGCCAGCTTGGCCAGCGAGTCGTCGTCTAGGCCGAAGCTGCGGTGGTAGCCGCGCAGCGAGCGGATGAGCAGTGCGTCGTCGTAGGCCGCCGCCAGCCCGGGTACGGGCAGGGCCTGGATGACGCCGGACACCAGGGCCGTCTTGAGCACCTGCTCCTGGAGCATGTCCTTCTTCTTCTGCAGGGCCTCCAGCGAGATGTCCGGCAGCGACAGCAGGCCGGCGTGGCGCCGGTGCGCGGGCAGATCGCGCTCCCAGGTGGACATGAGCAGCGGGAAGTCGTGCGCGCGGGCGAGAGGTTGGACACGAGGAAGACGCGCGGGTCGTGGACGCCGGCCCCGCGCAGCCGCTCGGCGCAGTGCTCGCGGATCTCGTTCAGGACCGCCCCCTCGCTGAAGCCCGAGGGCCGCTGCATGCGCGTGGCCGCCAGGTCCTCGTCCACCTTGGTGCGCACGAAATAGAACTTCTTGCCCTGGCGCAGGATCTCGGAGGCCAGGCGGGTCTCCACCGCGCCGCAGCGGCGGGGCGAGACGAGTAGGAAGAAATCGTAGCGGCCGAAGTCCACCTGCTTCAGGTACTTGTCGGCCGAGCAGCCGGGAGAGCCGGCCCCTGGCAGGTCCCAGAGGGTCACGTCTGGAAACTGCGGGTGCGGGTAGGGCGAGGGCTCTATTGTGGTCTCCACGACGCCGGTGAGGGCCGCGTCGGGGTCCTCGGCGCCCAGGCCGCGAAGGGCGTTGATGAGGGACGACTTGCCGGCCCCCGATTCGCCTGTGACGCCCACCTCCAGCCGGGTGCAGTCCGAGGAGGCCAGCAGCTCCCGGAGGCGCGAAGCGGCCAAGGGGATGTCGCCCGACTCGAAGGCGGTGCGCAGGGCCTCCAGCTCTTCCTTGGCCATGAGGATGGTGGTCTCCTCCTCCCCGGACACCGCTGGCAACTTCGAAGTAGCCATGGTGACTGGCGGGTCAGAGGGCGCGGGGGGTGGGTGGGGGAGAGTCACGGACGCGTGGTCCTCAGTGTCTGCGGAGGGGAGAGCAGAAGGGAGCCAGCCGTTCAGGCCTCCTGGAACGTGGCTTGTGGCAGGGAGAGACACACCAGGGCTATGAAGGAAGTCTCTCTGGAGCCCCACAGCCCTCTCCTTCTTAAAAAAAAACCCGGAATATCTTTTAGACAGGAGGTAGGGAGGGGGCTTTCCATCCCGTCTCTGCCACTAACCTGCTGTGTGACCTGGGGCAAAACGATGCACACCTCTCTGAGCCTGTCTGATTCTTGCTTAATGAGTGTAATGACTGACCTGCCTCCCAGGGCACCGAGGAGTCTTCGGGATAGCCTAGGAACTCCCACCCTTTTATGGGCAGCTTGAGGCCCATGCCCTCGCATGGGGCCCCACGTTAAAAGGCCCAGCTCTCCTGAGACTTCCCTGGTGGTCCAGTGGTTAAGAATCCACCTTGCAGTGCAGGGGACGGGGTTCGATCCCTGCTTGGGAAACTAAGATCCCACATGCTGCTGGGCAACTAAGCCTGTGAGAGTCCAATTGACCCGACACAGCTAAATAGATAAATTAAATAAAATTTTAAAATAAATAAAAAAACAAAACCCAGCTCTTGCCTTAATGCTCTTTTGACATTGACTAAAATTCTAAACATTCGAAGCAAGGGTGCTGCATTTTCATTTTCGACTGGGCCCTGCAATTTGTGTATGTAGCCAGGCCTGCAGTGGAAGGGGCTTTAGCTCAGCTCCTGGGCCCAGAAACAGGGAGCAGTGGATCTTCTGCTGCTGCCTCTGCGGTGATTAGAAGCAGCAAGAAGTGATGGCCAAGGGGACCCAGACCCTGGAACCACACTGCCAGGAATTCCATCCAGGAGGGCCCTACCACACACCAGCTGAGAGGCTTGGGGCAAGTTCCTGACCGCTGCCTCACTGTCCTCATCTCACAGATCAAAGGGATCTGCAATCCTTATAGCAGACCACCTCCTAGAGCTTTTGAGAATGAAATGAGTTCATCCAGAAAAAGCACTTAAAATAGTGCACAACCCAGTATCTGTCTAGCAGAACCCATTGTGAATTTTACCACCGAGGCCAAGTACATTTAGCGTGACATTGAGCTGTGATATAGTTTTACTTTGATGTGCATTTTGAATTTCAGCTACACCTAGATAGACGTAAAATGATAATTAAAATGCTGTAGCCAACTTATTTAATGAAACCAGCACCCAGCCACTGTTTTGTTGACTATAAGAAAGTTTATGTTAATTTTTAGGGTCTGATAGAATATTTCCTGTGTATCACAGTGGTATTCGTATGCTATGTCTCTAAACTTTATTTTCAAAAGCTTAAGGCCCAAATGAAAACTTCTCTGAGGAAAAAAAAAATAGTGCCCAACCCAGAGCAGGTGGTCTGCTTTATCAGCATCACTGTTATCATCATTATGAATATTCCTGGCTATGTGACATCCCTGCCTCTCTGAGCCTCTGCTTTAGACCTGCATGGTGGAAGATAACCTTGCCCACATCGCTGGGCTTCTGTGACCATCATGAGCCCCATCACCTGTCTGTCTCTAGGTCACCTTTGAAGATATTCTTGGGTTCAGCCAGGCGGGAGGGGTGCTTGCACCCTGGCCATCTCCTTAAACACCCAGCTCCTGCCAAGCAGGGCCAAGTCCCCTCCCTCCTCCAGGAGCCTGTCATGGTGGTCTCTCCTGAGATCCTTCCTCCTCACCTGGGAGCTTCCCTGGCCCTCTCTCTTCCCGATCACACACTCTCCTTGTCTATCGCCTCTAAAATACACTTCCTCGTTGACTAAAGAAAGACTCTTCAGAGAACCCTGGGAGAGACACTCAGGTCAGGGATCAGTGTCCCCATCAGATGGAGATGGATTGAGGTTCAGACTAGACATGAGATGTCCCCACTCAGAGGCACGGCCAGGGCTCCAACCCAGGTCCTTCTGAAGAGCTGCTCTCCCTTCAATCATGTGTCTTTACCTCTCCTGTCTCTCCTCAGCTGCGCCTGGCCCCATACTCACTCAACCTTCTGCAGGAAGACGGTCCTTATTCCATTGTTCCCGCCAGGTCTGATCACCCATCCCAGGTGGGGGCATTTCACCCTGAGGCTCTACCCAGTCCCTCCTGTGTCCCGACCCCTAACCCATCTCAGAGCGTGGCCTGGGTAGAGGAGAAGGGGAATCCTTGGACAGGTCTCAGTGCAAGGGGCGGACGGGCCAGTGGCCACTGGGGTGGACCGAGGGGCTGAGGGAGCTGGGCCTGGGATTGGACAAGGGGAGCTGCCCTCGGGGGGACTCACCTGCCCTGCAGGCTCTCCCTCTCCCCTTCACTCTTCCCGCTGGTGGGGCCTCCTCTCCTGTTAGCACAGGATCAGGGCCTGTTGCAGGACCCATTATAGTAGCAAACCACAGCTTATTGGTTAGCCAGCCCTGGTGCAATAATGTGAGGGTGATGTCAGGGGGTGGGGTCCCAATGGCTGGGACCCCACCCCTAGCTGCTCATGGGACCACCACTGGGTGGTCTCGGGCCCTTAGCCCTCCTCCACCCCCACCCCCCAGGGACCCAGAGAGAGCTTTCTGACACCAAGACTTGTTCAAAACCCGCCTGTGGTCTCTATCACCCCAGCACAAAATCCCAGCTCTGGCATCTGAGAATCTGGCCCTACTCACCATCCCACCCTCTATTTCTCCTCCATCCCGGGACTCAGTTTCCCAGACAAGTCATTCACTCTCCCTCCTTTGCACTGTCTACCCATTCACCCACCTCACCAAGGGTGGTGTAGGCTCTGTGGGTGGTGGTTAAGCTCAGCCAGCTCTGGCTGAGTTGGGAGGAAGTGCTCGGGAGAGCCCCGTGCGATTTGGCCTGGTCCTGGCCGGGACTGGTGGTCCATGGGGCTGTGGGGCAGCACCCACACCCCAATTCAGTATCTGGTTTCTAAGCTTCCTGATTAGCCTTCCTCCTTCCCTAGCATTTTAACATCCTCTGATGCTGGGAAAGATAGATGGCAAAAGGAGAAGAGGGCAGCAGAGGATGAGATGGCTAGATAGCATCACTGACTCCATGGACAGGAACTTGAGCAAACTCCGGGAGATAGTGAAGGACAGGGGAGCCTGGAGCGTTGCAGTTTAAAGAATCGGACATGACTGAGCGGCTGAACAACATAAACAACAGTGTACCCTCAGCCTATCCTTCAAACCCCAGCTCAGGTGCCGACTTCATGACACTTTCCTCCTTTCTCCTGTCTCCCTCCCCTGCTTCCTCACAGCCATTTAAAATGGCATTGAGGGGGCTTCCCTGGTTGTCCAGTGGTTAAGACTCCACAGTCCCAGTGCAGAAGTCATGGGTTCAATTCCTGGTCGGGGAAGTAAGATCCTGCATGCTGCATGGCATGGCCAAAAAGTAAAAAAATTTATTAAAAATAAAATGGCATCTTTTAGTATGACAGAGAGGGAGATGGAAGCAGGGAGAGATGTGAATGAGAAAAGAGAGTTGAGGCGGGTGGTTGGGGGGAGGCTCAAGAAGGGGAGGATGTATGTGCACTTGTAGTTGATCTGCATTCTTGTACAGCAGAAGCTAACACAACATTGTAAAGCAATTAGCCTCCAATTTAAAATACATTTTAACAAAGAGGAAGAACTGGGATGGAAAAGAGACTCCTTAAGGAGGAAGCAGAGAGAAAGTCAGGCAGGAATTCGGGGATGAGAGACTGAGTCAGAAAACCACCAGAGATGCTCTCAGAGGCACAAGTTACAGAGACAGCAGAAAGATGCAGAGCTGCAGAGATGGAAAGCGAGGTGTGGACCCAGTGCACACAGGGAAGAAGCTGAAGGTCTAGAGACTGGGACACAAGAACACCAGCCTCCTGGGGGATATCTCTGGCTCTCCTCAATTCCAGCACCCATCTCTGCACTTTCCAAGCCTCCTTTCCAGTCTAGGGGTATCTTTTATGACAGTCTCCACCCTGGCTCTCCTCCCAACCCCCTCTCTGCCCGGGGCCACGTGTCCCACCCTCACTCCTATTTCCTGGGATGAAGCCAGAAGCCCCCACTACCCAGAGGCCCCTGCTTCCAAGGTGGCACTAGGGGTAAAGAACCTGCCTGCCAGTGCAGGAGACATAAGAGATGCAGGTTTGATCCCTGAGTCAGGAAGATCCCCTGGAGGAGGGCATGGCAACCCATTCCAGTATTCTTGCCTGGGAAATCCTATGGACAAAGGAGCCTGGCAGACTACAGTCCATGGGGTTGCAAAGGGTCGGACATGACTGAGCAACTTAGCACACACACAGCCAGAGGCCCTGGATACTCAAAGGGTTTTGCTGACAATCTGAAGCTCAATTCTGGAAAGAACCCTCCAAAAGAACAGCTGAGGAAGAGGTGGAGGCCCAGAAAGGAAAGAGAGGGGATTTCCTCCCCCACTCCCCCCAAAAAAAAGAAAGGGAAGAGACTAGTTGAAGACCACATGGAGAATGGGAAATGGGTAGTCTGCTGACTACACTGAGTTCTTAAACCACAGGCGAGACAGAAATGCAGGTCAGCACACAAATTCATCCACATCCTCACTGACACAAACACAGAGAGCAAGAGTTGAAGAAAGATCCTCAGACATTCCCAGACAGCATACACATGAGCTAAGGTTTCTCCCTGCAAATCCAGACCCAAAGCCTGGCCCAGGAGGGAAAGGAAAGACACAGAGCCTCAAGCACAGAGTCATTACAGACAAGTCCAAAGCAGGCAGACTTACAACAGCCTCGCAAGCCACACACATGCAGGCACACGCAGACCAGCAGGCCCGAGGAGCCGCAGTCACACATACAGACAGTGCATTCAGACGGCAGACCCTGCAACCCTCCACGTCCAGGCATCCTGCTCCAGCTCCTAAGCCGTGTGAGCAGGCACAAGCCATGGTCCCCAACACAGACACATCAGGCTCTGCCCTTGGGAGCTCCCGGTTGGAGGAAAGGAGGGGGATGATCACGGCCAAGGGTAACTCTGGACCAAGATCAGGACCCAGGACCCCTGCGCAAATGCATCTAATGCAGGCTGGCACACTGCCAGGGACACTTCTCCCAGCTCTGGAGAGTGCCAGCCCGCGGGAGGCTGCACCCGTGCCTGTCCGCCAGACCTCCACTTCTGTTTTCATTCATCAAACACTCAGCACCTCTCCGAGGCCCTGTGCTGGGCTAGATGCTGGGAACACAGCAGAGACCAACACCACCACCCCTGGCTCTGTTCCCGCGGGACTGATTCATAGTACAGTTAGAGTGTCAGTTGCTCAGTTGTGTCTGACTCTTTTCGATCCCATGGACTGTAGCCAGTCAGGCTCCTCTGTCCATGGGGTTTCCCAGGCAAGAATATTGGAGTGGGTTGCCATTTCTTCCTCCAGGGGTACTTCCCAACCCAGGAACTGAACCCGGATCTCCAGAATTGCCAGTGGATTCTGTACCACCTGAGCCACCAGGGAAGCCAGTGTAGTGGGGGAGTCAGATCCCTCCCCAGGCAATGATGACCCGGAGTGGGCCAGACTGGGATGGGGAGGGTGGCCCAGAGGACTGTGGGAGCACCAAGGGACCACCTGAACTAGCTCAGGGGTCGAGGAGGGCTTCCTGGAGGAACAGGCGCCTGAGCTGAACCCTGAAGGATGAGTAGGAGTGAGCCAGATGGTCTCCTAGGAAGTTGCATCCCAGCCCTAAAGAACCTAGGCAAAGACCCCGAGCTGAGAGAGAGAGTGAGAGAGCTCTCATTTGTCTTGTAGCTGACTCAGCTGTGTGGTCATCCCACAAACATTTGTGTAGACCTCCCCAGTCCCTGTGCTGGTCCCAAGATGTGACTCACACATCCCTGCTCCTACAGACCTCCCAGGCTGCTGGGCCGCTATCGTGCTCACATGCTAAAGCTAAATGCACACTCACGGGACACTGTTGATACGCCAGCTGTGCGTGGACTTGCCTCAGTGGTGAAAATACCTGGCTGCCAATGTGGGTGACGCAGGTTCAATCCTAGGGTCAGGAAGATCCCCTGGAGAAGGAAATGGCAACCCACTCCAGTGTTCTTACTGGGAAATCCCATGGGCAGAGGAGCCTGGTGGGCTACAGTCCATGGGGTTGCAGAGAGTCAGATGTGACTTAGCAACTAAATAACAAGGTGTGTGTGAAGCCTGTCAGGTGGAGTAACTCATTTAGCCCAGACTAAAATTCTGTTCTCCCACCTGTCGTCCCAAGATAGACACAACACCCAGGCGCTGAGACTGGAATAGAGAGAAAGAGACAAACATACCGATTCATCCTCTCCTTCTGTGGGTTCCCCAGCTCATCCAATCTAAGGTGCCGTGGTTGTCAGGTGCACCGTTTTCGTCTCATTAACAAAATTTTTAAAATGCTGCCAATAAAATTATGATGTATTTCACTATCACTTAAAATGTTTAGGAAATTCCCTGGTGATCCAGTGGTTAACACATGGCACTTCCACTGGAAGGCGTATGGGTTTGATCCCTGTTGGGGAACTTAGATCCCGAATATCACATGAGGTGGCCAAAAAACAGAAAACAAAATTAAATGCAAGAGTGCTTCATAGACTTACTTAGAAAACATAGGTTTGTATCTTATACTATCCGTGTGTGCATCTAACTAGGGCAATACAAGAGAAATAAGTTAGCTGAGCTGAGCCTGAAATCACAGACTCCGACTCTGTGGAGTCACTCCTGCTCCAAGCAGTGGATGTCCACACTTTCTCACACAACACATCTTCTGTCCTCCGTGCCAACAGGCACAGCCACGAGGCTATTAAAAGCAGCTCAATTATGGGTAAAGAAGATGTGGTACATATATACAATGGAATTCTACTCAGCGTAAAAGAGAATGACATGGTGCCATTGGCAGCAACATGGATTCAACTAAGGATTATCATACTAAGTGAAGTAAGTCAAAAGAGAAAGACATATGTTATCACCTATATGTGGACTCTAAAATATGACACAGCCACAACTAAGCTGAGCCCGTGTACCCTAGAACCTGTGCTCTGCAGTAAGAGAAGCCACCTCAATGAGACGCCCGCTCACTGCGACTAGAGAGTAGCCCCCTCTCGCCACAGCTAGAGAAAGCCCACCCGCAACTGGAAGATGCAGTGAAAGTATCAGTCACTCAGTCGTGTCCGGTTCTTTGTGACCCCGTGAACTGTAGCCCTCCAGTCTCCTCCATCCATGGAATTCTCCAGGCAAGAATACTGGAGTGGGTTGCCTTTCCTTTCTCCAGGGGATCTTCCTGACCCAGAGATCGAACCGGGTCTCCCACATTGCAGGTGGATTCTTTACCATCTGAGCCACCAGGGAAGCCCAGTGAAGACTCAGCACAGCCATAACGAAATAAATAAAAATGTAGAAGTAGTCAAATGTGACACAAATGAGCTTATTTATGAAACAGAAACCTACTCATGGACATAGAGAAGACTTGTTGCCCAGAGGGGCAGACGGGAGAGGGGTGAAGTGGCAGTCTGGAATCAACAGATGTAAGTTATTATATGTGGAATGGATAAACAACCAAGTCCTGCTGAGTAGCACAGGAAACTATATTCAATATCCTGTGATACCTCATACTAGAAAGGAATATTTTTTAAAAAAATGTGTGAGTCACTCAGTTGTGTCCAACTCTTTGAGACCCCACGGACTGGAGCCCGCCGGGCTCCTCTGTCCATGGACTTCTCCAGGCAAGAATACTGCAGTGGGTTGCCATTCCTTCCTTCCCAACCCAGGGATCAAACCCAGGTCGCCTGTATTGCAGGCAGATTCTTTACAAACACTGAGGCACCAAGGAAGCATACATATGTGTAAACTGAATCACTTTGTTATATAGCAGAAATTAACACAGCATTGTAAATCAACTATACTTCAGTAAGAAAATAAATTTTTAAAAAATGCTCTACCACTAAAATAAGGATAACCATCGGGGTGAAAAAATCTTCGTGTTCACACTCAGTGACAGCTGAGTCACAATGACTGCCTGGATGTAAGGTGCCTACCTCTACGACTCTTCCTGATCTCAGAATTACTAAAATGCAGGGTGGGTGCGGGGGATGAAGGGAGCATCTTAGGATCGATGAAGGTGCTTCCTGAGTGCTTGCTGCTAGTCCCGGAACACAGCGATGACGCAGACAGTACTTCCTGCAGGGAGGAAGTTTGTGCAATAGTCACTGACTGTGGGCCAAGGCTGTTGGTTGACGGGTCTCGTTGTGGTGGCTTCTCTTTTGGGGAGCCCGAGCTCTAGGGTGCTCTGGCTTCAGTGGTTGCAGCACGCGGGGTCAGTAGTTGTGGCTCCCAGGCTCTAGAGCACAGGTTCAGTAACTGTGGCACATAGCCTCAGTTGCTCTGAGGGCATGTGGGATCTTCTCTCAGGGATCGAACCATGTCTCCTACACTGGCAGGCGGATTCTTTACCACTGAGCTACCAGGGAAGCCCCCCTTTCTTTCCATTTGCCATCACCCTGGGGAAACCTGAAGCTAGCCCCCAAGGGTTCATCCATTCATTCAGATAGGTACTGTCTGCCTTCTGGATCTAGACAGAGTTCTGGGCACTGACACACGGGTGAAGAAGCCACAGGTGACCTTTGCACTAATGGAGCTTATATTTTTGGAAAGATATAGATAATGAACAAAAGCAAGATAGTGTCCAATAGCAATAAGAAAAGAGAACAAGGCAGCAAGTGTAAGGGACGGATTGAGGGGTTGGTGGATCGCCTGCAACTATGACTGCTGACCATCTCTCCATCTCCTTAGACACACACCACTCTTCCCCACAAGAGGGGGCGTCTTTGTCCTCTCCAGAATCTGAGCTGACCTTGTAACTTGCTTTGACCAACAGAATGTCTGTATAGGATTGTCTGAGTTTGGGAAATGAAAACAGGAAGAGATATCTGAGATTGTTAACATGAGATTCCTAGGATGAGCTTCCCTGGGGAAAGTCTCTGGGGAGAAAAGAGAAAATGCAAAGGGAAAAGGCTTGGTTCAGAAAACTCAAAGTGTGGACATAGATAGCAAAATTTCCACTATCTGTTTGGGGCAGAATTTATCTCAGGCGAGGAGAGAGGAAAGGCAAGCGGCCAGGGAAAGGGCCGCAGGAGCTTTCATCTGTTTTGTTAATGCTTTCTGCCTTTTAGCTGAGCCATGAGAAACACTACCCATTTCTTTCTTTGTTTTTGTAGGTTGATTTTGGGTTTTGTTTATTTTCTAATTATTTAAAACATTTGTTTGCTTATGTAAGTTTTAAATAATTAATAGTAAAAATTTTACCTTGAATCATGGACCCACATGTATGCTATTACAGAAAAATGGAAATTTAAAGACTTGACAATAAAAAGACCTGAACAATAAAAATTCAAGCTTCTGCCCAGGTCAGCCCCACCCCACTCCCAAAGTACCTTTCTTCCTCAGACTCCAGGGTAGCTGCTGCTGCTAAGTCGCTTCAGTAGTGTCCGACTCAGTGTGACCCCATAGAGTTACAGCCCATCAGGCTCCCATATCCCTGGGATTCTCCAGGCGAGAATGCTGGAGTGGGTTGCCATTTCCTGCTCCAGTGCATGAAAGTGAAAGTGAAGTCGCTCAGTCGTGTCCGACTCTTATCGCGACCCCATGGACTGCAGCCCACCGGGCTTCTCCGCCCACGGGACTTTCCAGGCAAGAGTACCGACCGGAGTGGGTTCCCATTGCCTTCTCCGGACTCAGGGTTAGGGTCATTCAATGACTCTTTCCTTCTATGAGCAGTTCCTGACCACCTGCCACGGGTTCCAGCTCAGCCCAAGTGGATCATATCCTGGCCTCATCCCTGGGGACCTCTGATCTCACAGAAACACTTCCTTCCTTCCTTCCTCACCCCCTCCCTGCCACCCCAGGTCACTCCGCACCCACACCTCAGGGCAGGCATCCTCTAGACAGGCCATGCTGGGGAGCAGAAAGAAAGAGACTTTGTTTTTTAAAATAGTGTATGTTGTTGTTGTTCAGTTGCTAAATCATGTCTGGCTCTTTGCAACCCCATGGGCTGCAGCACGCCAGGCCTCCCTGTCCCTCACTACCTCCTGGAGTTTGCCCAAGTTCATGTCCATTGAGTCGGTGATGCTATCCAGCCACCAATAAACAGCGAGTATTCTTTTTTAAAGACCTATCTATTTTATTTTATTTTTTATCTAATGTTTTGGCTATGCTGGGTCTTTGCTGCTTTGTGCCGCTTTCTCTAGTTGCAGCAAGCAGGCGTGGTGTGCACACCGAACTCCTCATTGTGGTGTGTAGGCTTCTCACTGCCGTGGCTTCAGCAGCTGTGACGCTCGGGCTTAGCTGCTCTGTGGCCTATGCGATCTTCCCAGACCAGGGATGGAATCCGTGTCCCCTGCACTGGCGGGTGGATTCTTAACCGCTAGACCACCAGGGAAGCCCAAGAAAGGGATTTTTATACCCAAAGGGCATTCTCCCTCTCAAGTAATGGTAGTAAATGCTTTTGGTTACTTACGAGAAACTCCACATATGCCTTTCTGATTTCTGTACACATATCAGCTCTTGAGTAGAAAGCATGATCGCCCCATTTCACCAATGGAAAAACGAGGTCTAAGGGCTCACCCAGTGTGATAAAACTAATAACTGGCTAAGCTGGACTTCTAGCCTAGACAGACTGGTATCAGAGTCCATACTCTTAACTACTGCACTGGACTCTCTCTTTGATTGTGTCTCCTGACTGCAAATTGAACTTTTGACATGATTTTTCTATGAAGACTTTAGAAGAATGTCTCTACCCCAGGGGTGAAGTGAGATAGATATCTGAAGGTGAAGGATATTCTGGGGCCTTTTGCTAATGGGCAGGGATGGGGGCAGGTCCTGCTTGGCTCTCCTCAGGTTTATTTTAGTTAATCCTCTCTCCCAGGAAGGATGGGTAACCCAAAGGGACCTCCCTGGCAGTCCAGCGGTTAGGACTTTGCCTTCCATCGCCAATGCTTTACAATGTTATGTTGGTTCCTGTTGCATAACAATCATTCAGCTGTGTGTAAACATACATTCCCTTCCTCCTGAGCCTGCCTCCCACCCCTCCAGGCCATCACAGGGCACTGAGCTGGGCTCCCTGGGCTACACCACAGCTTCCCACTAGCTAGCTATTTTCCCCATGATAGTGCATATATGTCAATCCTCCTCCCCCAATTCATCCCGCCCTGCCCTTTTCCTTCTAGATCCACATGTCCATTCCCTCTCCATCTGCATCTCCATTCCTGCCCTGCATATAAGTTTGTCTCTCCCATTTTTCTAGATTCCAATATATGCGTGAATATAGGATATTTGTTTTCCTCTTTGTGACTTGCTTCACCAGATCAGAGTTTTGGATGACGAATCCAGCACAGTCTGAAAGGTTATAGCGAGGGCCTGGGAGAAATGGATGATGGCATTATCTTTCCAGACCCGTGACAGAGGAAAGGAAAGACAGGCAAGAAGAAAGGAAGTGTTTTATGTTTAGCTTAAGTATAAAGTCTGTATCTGGTATCTTGGGAGGAAGCAGTCCGCCGCAGTGCCAGCTACATCTCTTCCCAGTCAATTTGATTCGGAGGTCTCTAGCATTTTCACAGGATCAGATGCCAGCAGGGCCATTTCAGCTGTGCAATGTGTGTCCAAGTTTCCAGTGCCTGAAGTTTGGCTGCCTCCCAGATAATGAGGAAAACCTGGTGTAGTCCCTTCCAAGGAGGTCCAAGGGCAGTGGATCCTTTGTTCCTACTGATTGACACATTAGTTTGGGGATTCATAGCCAGATATCTGTGGAAACTGGCAGAATTCAGGGGCTTCCCAGGTGGCACAGTGGTAAAGAACCCTCCTGCCAATGCAGGAGATGCAAGAGATGAGGGTTTGATCCCTGAGTTTTGAAGATTCCCTGGAGGAGGGCATGGCAACCTACTCCAGTATTCTTGCCTGGAGGATCCCATAGAGAGAAGAGCCTGGCAGGCCACAGTGCCTGGAGTTGCAAAGATGCTGACCGTACACACGCAGAATTTCCAAGATCCAGTTCAGTTTATAGGTATATAATAAAACCTCAGAGACTGTTGACAAGATTAGAATATATTCAAAGGTGCAAACATAATTTCTTTCTCTCTACAGTTGCCCTCATTTTTATCTAAGATACACAGGGAATCCCCTGGCGTTCCAGTGGTTAGGACTAAGCACTTTCACTGCTGGGGGCCCAGGTTCAATCCCTGGTTGGGGAACTAGGATCTCACAAGCCACACACATACACATAAGACCCCTAAACCCACACACAGTCAAAATAAATTTATTTGCATGAAATGTTGCCCGATTGGTGACATAAATACAGCAAGAGCAGTGATTGACCATATATGAATAAGCTTTTTTAAAGACTGCTTTGTTACAAATTTTTATAGGGAGTCTCAGATTAAATGCTTAAAAAGAACTCTCAAGGCCAGGAAGTCATACCAAAGTTAGTCATTCCTTAAAGCTGTCTGGTCATATTTAAGCCTATGCATATCTCTCTTGACTACAATATTCCAGTCAACATCTTGGTAATACATCCAGTGTTTCTAACTATCCTGTTATTAGAAGAACAGCTTTTTTGAGGGGAGGGAGTGGGTTGCTGCATGGTATGTGGGAGTTTATTTCCCAACAAGGGATCGAACTCACGCCTTCTTTGGTGGAAGCACAGAGTCTTAACCACTGGGCCACCAAGGAAGTGCCAGGGGGGACAGATTTTATTGAACTTATGTAGACAGCTAACTATATTGCCGCGAGAATAATGTGCAAAGATTTCCAAATTTTGGAGAGATCAAGTAGAAAGAGAAAGTAAATGTTTCATTTTTGTTTACAAAGGTATACTTTGCCAAATTGCTATAAGTCATGATAGCTTAAGACAAAAATGTATGTGTTCGTCTCTCAGTTGTGTCTGACTCTTTGTGACCCTCATGGACTATAGCCTGCCAGGCTCCTCTCCATGGGATTTTCACCAGGCAAGAATACTGGAATGGACTGCCAAGCCCTCCTCCAGGGGATCTTCCTGACCTAGGAACTGAACCTACACATCTCCTGATTCTCCTGCCTGGGCAGGCGGGTTCTTTACCACTCACGCCACCCGGGAAGCCCAGCTGAAGACAAAAGGTTTCCTTAAACTTGAAAACACAAACACTAAGGAACAGTATGGTTTCAAATGAAAAGTGATTTACAAATTATAATCCTCTCAGTTCATTCAATCCTATGTGATTAATACTTGTTCTCCTTGAATCCAGTTTTTCCATTAGCTCTGGAAATTCTTACCTAGTTCAGTTTGATGATCTTCAAGTTATCAGAAACCTGTACTTGTGAAAAGCCCTTTCCTTGAATCTCTTTGACTATGAAGTACTTCCACAGGAACGTTTTTGTGAAAGCATCAGGATAAAAGAATAACGGTCTATAAATGACAAAAGGCTTAAAAATGGCAATGGCTAGATATCTGATGAGAGTTTAGTTCAGTTCAGTTCAGTTCAGTCACTCAGTCGTGTCTGACTCTTTGCGACCCCATGAATCGCAGCACGCCAGGCCTCCCTGTCCATCACCATCTCTCGGAGTTCACTCAGACTCACGTCCATCGAGTCCGTGATGCCATCCAGCCGTCTCATCCTCGGTCGTCCCCTTCTCCTCCTGCCCCCAATCCCTCCCAGCATCAGAGTCTTTTCCAATGAGTCAACTCTTTGCATGAGGTGGCCAAGTACTGGAATTTCAGCTTTAGCATCACTCCTTCCAAAGAAATCCCAGGGTTGATCTCCTTCAGAATGGACTGGCTGGATCTCCTTGCAGTCCAAGGGACTCTCAAGA
>SJYC01012078.1:0-29991 GCA_006408675.1 Madoqua kirkii | reverse complement strand
TATACTCCATTTTGTAATGAATGTCTTATAATTACTCTTCATACAACTGTATATATATACAATTATACAAGTAGAAATAAAAAAAGACCATCCTTCACAATCTTTAATTAAATTTTCAGTCCTTAAGTGTTAGGTTGTTCTTTTAGTATCACTTGAGAACATTCAAAGCATGTTGCAGCAGAATTAAGCCCTATCTCTTCCAAATCTTTCATCTCACTTCCCTTTCAAGAAGTGCATTTATCATTTATGTCTAGAACTACTTTCTGTTGTTCATTTCATGCTCTACAATATTAGCTGAAGAGTATATTAAACAGTGCAGTCACTCATATGACCTTAAATTCCTTTTAAATTTTCTGTTTCTTATTCAACTCTTACATCACTCATTTCCTAAAATGATTACCTAAAAACCTGATTTCAATGCAAAGAGCAATAAACACTGCCAAAAGGTATTAATACAATATAATCAGTTTCTATGTGGCTATACAATGTGCTTGCATGAAAGCATCTCTACTCCTAGGGATTATATTTCATGTTACTTATACTATTTTAAGGGGGTATCCTGGTGGCTTAAATGGTAAAGAAAATGCCTTCAATGCAGGAAACCTAGTTCAATCCCTGGATTGGGAAGATCCTCTGGAGGAGGTATAGGCAACCCACTCCAGAGTTCTTGCCTGGAGAATCATCATGGACAGAAGAGCCTGTCAGGTTACAGCACATGAGGTCACAGTCAGACATGGCTGTACAAGACAATATATTGCTTTAAAGCATTCTATTCTTGGATACAATATTTCCTCTATTCAGAGCAGATGCAAAGAATCTTTCTTCACTTGGTTAATGAATTTTGTTTATCATTCAACTTTCTTCCTTTTTTCTGTATATATATCTTATTTCAGTAATGGCCAAATAGACCTTCTCATATCTGAAATATAATTTTAATTCATATAAAATTCATTGTGTGTTTTATTATATAGAGTATCATAGTCATTTTCAATTATATTTCACAACACAGTTTAGCTGAGGATAAGACCATGCAATGATCTCTTTCATTTCCAATGCAAACCATTCAGTATCATGGTAATCCAAGTCTATGCCCTGACCTGTAACGCTGAAGAAGCTGAAGTTGAATGGTTCTATGAAGACCTACAAGATCTTTTAGAACTAACACCCCCAAAAAGATGTCCTTTTCTTTATAGGGGACTGGAATGCAAAAGTAGGAAGTCAAGAAACACCTGGAGTAACAGACACATTTGGCCTAGGAATACAGAATGAAGCAGGGTAAAATTTTATCATTGACTTGATTATTGAACAAAAGAAAGACTTACTATGAATTTCTGTTAGATGTGACAGTATGTGGTGTTGCATTTATTTAAAGAACCATTACTGTTTAAAACAAATAGTGAAACACTAAAAGCAAATGGAAACACTGGTAAACTGCATAAAATTAATGTATTTAAAAATAACAAAAAACTAGCCATAAATAATGTCAAAAGTCAAAGGCAGAAAAATATCCTCTATTTTTCTTAAATGGATGATCTTCTGAATATTGGAATTTTTTTTCAAAATTTATTAACATATAACTGACTTACAATATTGCATTGATTTCTTCAGAACAAAATGACTCAATTACATAATTTTTAATTAAGAAACAAGTACCTAATAGAAGAATGAGTAAAAATTTGATCAAAAAAATGACAAGGAAAAATGGCCTTCCAACATACAAATAAAAGTTGATGAAAATAATGTAAATAAACACTATATAGAGGAGGATCCAGAAAAGATGACAGCAGGGTCACAGCTTTTTCCCACATAAAAAGAGCCAGAACGGAAAGTAAAACCTAACAAGTATGGCCACCATTTACAATAAAACTAGATGACAATGCAACACACAAGCCTCAGACGACAAGTAGGTGAGGACAAAACACTAGCAATCGTGATACCTATGTAGTATTATGGTGTATGCAGGAGAAACTAGAAGGAAAGAATGGATTGTCTGGGGAACCTTAGAACAAGGGAAGAGGTGATACCCAAACAGACAAAATGTGGTCACTGGAAAGTCATAGAACAATTTGTGAAGAGGTGAAACTGAGAAGAACTTTGCTGACTCCAGTGGTAACTGAAGTCAGGGAACACAGAAGGGACTGAAGGCAGTAAAGCATTCTGGGACCTATGAATTTTAGAAACTGAGCCTTTGGTGAGGCGGTGGGAGGGGTGAAGAGATGCAGGTATGATGCAGGGATGCAGGTAGTTCTGGTGCATTAGGACTTCCTTGGTGGCTCAGATGGTAAAGTGTCTGCCTACAATGTGGGCAACCAGGGTTCGATCCCTGGATTGGGAAGATCCTCTGGAGAAGGAAATGGCAATCTCCTCCAGTACTCCTGCCTGGAAAATCCCATGGACGGAGGAGCGTCGTAGGCTACAGTCCACGGGATCACAAAGAGTCGGACACGACTGTCACTTCACTTTCACTTTCATGCAGGTAGTTCTAAATTTGTATTAGAAATAGTAAGGTGGATCTATCATATATGTAAATGTATGTGACTGTATGAGTGTCTCACTGCATATAGGAACACGCACAACATTCAGAAGAACCAACTGAGTAGGACAAGTTATTCTAGTGCTCTTTCTCTACCTGTTCTGCTACAATGCTCTTATAAGCCTTGTTTTCAATGACACCAGCCTCTCCTAAGATTTCTCCTGCCATACATCTGTCTTCCCTGTGGGTTCATTTTCCCCATAAGGGTTTTGTTTTGCCACAAATATTCTAGGGTTAGAACTAAAGAAGCTGGCAATACAGAAGTGCTAATGGATAAATATCATAGAAAATCCCCAACATCATCTTTTCATATTAGAAGACTAAGGAAGTAGGCTTTTCAGATAGAAAAACTTTTATATAATGACTGTTCCAGTCATCAAAATACAGCAAAAAGCGAAACATGTTTGTATCCCCACTTATGCCAAAAAGATGGAATGAAAACTTATATCTTTACTTTCACCAGAATGTTATGAGGATAGATACAACAGGCTCTCCTCTGATTTGAGTTTTATAAACTTATGATGAATGATTGCAGTGACTATTGTAAAACTGTCTGACATAATCTCAGTGTATGCAAAGGGAACATTTTAAGATAATTATAACTGGGAGAGAGTAAATGGTCACAAAATGAGAAGTTTTAAACTTCACTCAAACTAGCAGAAAGACACCAGTGGACTAAGAAAATTTGTGTATATAATGTAATACTGCTGCTGCTGCTGCTGCTGCTGCTGCTGCTGCTAAGTCACTTCAATTGTGTCCAACTCTGGTGTGACCTCAGAGACGGCAGTCGACCAGGCTCCCCTGTCCCTGGGATTCTCCAGGCAAGAACACTGGAGTGGGTTGCCATTTCCTTCTCCAATGCATGCAAGTGAAAAGTGAAAGGGAAGTCGCTCAGTTGTGTCCAACTCTTAGTGACCCCATGGACTGCAGCCCACCAGGCTCCTCTGTCCATGGGATTTTCCAGGCAAGAGCACTGGAGTGGAGTGCCATCGCCTTCTTCAATAATGCAATACTAGTACCACTAAAAAAGATAAAGAAATACACTCAAAATCTATAAATAAATGAAAATGGCATTCTAAAAAATATGTTCAGGTAGCCCAGAGGAAGATAGGAAAAAGAAAATAGAGACAAAAAATAGAACAAGTCAAAAATAAAATGAGAGGCATTAGTCCTAAAAACAGTTACATTAAATGTAAATGGCTTAAGCAAATCACTTAAAGAGAGTTTGGTAGAATGAACTTAAAATTGTGGTCCATATATATGCTACCTACCAGAAACTAACTTCAAATGTAATAGGTAGACTGATAGTATAAGCATGGGAAAAGATGCAAACATTAATTCAAGAAAGCAAGAGTGGACAAACTAATATCAGATAAGGTAGACTTGAAAACAAGTAAATATTTGGAGATACAGGAAAATTACATAATTAAAATAAGTTAATCCAATAAGAAGGAGTAGCAATCCTAACAGTGTATGTATCAAGGAACAGAGCTGTGAAATATGGGAAGCAAAACATTTATAGAAATGCAAAGTAGAAGCAGACAAAAAATTGTAGATGAACACTTCAAATCCCTTTCAATAATACAAAACAGAATAATTAGGCAGAAAATCTGCAAGTAAATAGAACTCAACAAACTTATCAAATAAGAGGATCTTTATCAACATTAATAAAATATTTCATTTAACATCAGGATATCCTTTTCAGGTGCCCCCAGACAGACTATCTTTGGGGCCATAAAACAGCATCAACAAATTTTAAAAACTGAATCATATGTAGTGTGTTTTCTGATCTTAGTGGAATCAAACTAGAAAACCAATGAAACAATGGCAACATAAATATTCCCAACTCTTAAATATATATATATATGTGTGTGTGTGTGTGTGTGTGTGTGTGTGTGTGTGTGTGTGTATAATCCATGGGTCAAAGAACAGTCTAAAGAGAAAAACAATACATTGAAATAAAATAAAATAAAAATGTAACATTAAAGCCCATGGGACGCAGCTAAAGCAATGGTGGAAATAAAATTTATGGCATTAATTTTATTCATGGAAAAGCCTTTAAAAATTAATCTAATCTAGCACTTCAAGAACCTAGAATAAAAATAGCAAACTAAACTCAAAGGACCCAGAAGGAAGGAAATAATGATTAGAGCAGTAATAAACTTGCAAACAGAATGAAGAAAAATCAATGAAACTAATAAATGGTTCTTTGAAATTATTAAGCAGACAAATCTTGAGCAAGACTAAGAAAAAGGGACAGTGCAAATTATCAATAGTGGAAATGAGAAAAAGGACATCACTAGAGGTCCTATAGGTATTCAAAAGAAAACAAGGACATACTGTGAATGACTGCATACACTTAAAACTGACAACTTAGAAGAAATGGACCAATTCTTTAAAAACACACTATTGAAAATTACCTAATATGGAGCAGATAATTTCAGCTTCAAAGAAACTGAAAGTACTATTTGAAAATTGACCTAATCAAAATTTAACTTTTATCCTGTCCATTTGAGGTTTTGTAGGAAAAACACACACACACACACACACACACACACACACATACAAAGAGAAATCATTTACATATGACACACCTCACAGATGGTGACAATAAATAACTCTCAATTCATGAGTAAAAACAATTCAAGTAGAAAATGGACCAAAAACTTGAGATGGCATATAGACACATGAAATGATGTTCAGAGTCATTAGCCAAGAAGGATTGCAAATTGAGACCACAATGACCATATTAGCACTTTGGGATGATAAACAGAGAAGCCTATGGGCAGAAGCCGGACCATCATCCTAAGCTCTGCTCAGAGCATGCTAAAATGGGCTGCGTTTGCTGACGCCCCTTCCTGAAGAGCTGTCAGAACTCAAAAAATTTAAATTGTGACAGCACAAAATAATAATGAGGAAACTGAATGACTCAGACCTTCCTGGTGGTAACATACAATGATACAGCTATCTCAAAACTGAATGGGCAGTTTCTTTTAAAAAATAAGCATATAATTATCAGAAATATTAAATAATTTCCAGTCACACTCAGGAAATGAAGAAGGTGTGACTGAGCGCAGTTATCTCTGAATGTCTAAGTTGTCCCTGATGTTAATGATCCTCCATGCAAGTAGCATGACGGAGAGAGTAAAGAGAAAGGGCAATCTCACATGTTAGTAAGGTAATTCTCAAAATTCTCCAAGCCAGGCTTCAGCAATACGTGAACTGTGAACTTCCAGATTTTTAAGCTGGTTTTAGAAAAGGCAGAGGAACCAGAGAACAAATTGCCAACATCCACTGGATCATGGAAAAAGCAGGAGAGTTCCAGAAAAACATCTATTTCTGCTTTATTGACTATGCCAAAGCCTTTGACTGTGTGGAAAATCCTGAAAGAGTTGGGGATACCAGACCACCTGACCTGCCTCTTGAAAAACCTATATCAGGTCAGGAAGCAACAGTTAGAACCGGACATGGAACAACAGACTGGTTCCAAATAGAAAAAGGAGTATGTCAAGGCTGTATACTGTCACCCTGCTTATTTAACTTATATACACAGTACATCATGAAAAACGCTGGGCTGGAAGAAACACAAGCTGGAATCAAGATTGACGGGAGAAATATCAATAACCTCAGATATGCAGATGCCACCACCCTTATGGCAGAAAGTGAAGAGAAGCTAAAAAGCCTCCTGATGAAAGTGAAAGAGCGGAGTGAAAAAGTTGGCTTAAAGCTCAACATTCAGAAAACGAAGATCATGGCATCTGGTCCCATCACTTTATGGCAAATAGATGGGGAAACAGTGGAAACAGTGTCAGGCTCTATTTTTGGGGGGCTCCAAAATCACTGCAGATGGTGAATGCAGCCATGAAATTAAAAAACACTTACTCCTTGGAAGGAAAGTTATGACCAACCTAGATAGCATATTGTAAAGCAAAGACATTATTTTGCCAACAAAGGTCCGTCTAGTCAAGGCTGTGGTTTATCTAGTGGTCATGTATGGATGTGAGAGTTGGACTGTGAAGAACTCTGAGTGCAAAAGAACTGATGCTTTTGAACTATGGTGTTGGAGAGACTCTTGAGAGTCCCTTGGACTACAAGAAGACCCAACCAGTCCATTCTAAAGGAGATCGGTCCTGGGTGTTCTTTGGAAAGAATGATGCTAAAGCTGAAACTCCAGTACTTTGGCTACCACATGCGAAGAGTTGACTCATTGGAAAAGACTCTGATGCTGGGAGAGATTAGGGGCAGGAGGAAAAGAGGATGACAGGATGAAATGGCTGGATGGCATCACCGACTCAATGGACATAAGTCTGAACTCCAGGAGTTGTTGGTGGACAGGGAGGCCTGGCATGCTGGTGTGCTGCGATTCATGGGGTCACAAAGAGTCAGGCACGACTGAGTGACTTAAATGAACTGAACTAAACTGAACAAGTCTCAAGTTACCTGTAAAGTGAAGCCCAACCCCTTCAGCCCCTAGGACACTTTACAATCCTGCATCCCATCCAATATCCAGCACAAGGCAGAAAGGAATGAGAGTGAAATCCATCTAGTTTTATAGTTTTTTTTTTTTTCCTCATTACATTGGGCTAGGAAGAAAAAAGTCATGTACCACAGCTGATGTATGGCAAAACCAATACATTATTGTAAACTAATTAACCTCCAATTAAAATAAATTTATATTTAAAAAAAAGAAAAAGAGGAAAACAATGGGTCAATTTAAAAAAATGTCATGAGGTTAGACAATTGTGCTACTCTATTGTCTGTTCTTTAAATCAAATTGTGAACTTCTGATTGTAAATTGTCCATCTGATTCTATGTCAGAAAAAAGTTGACCCCTGTTACTGAAGACCAGGGTGTGGTAGGAGACCATGGTGACTGAGGGCCAGGGTATGGTAGGAGAAATGCAGGAAACAGGCATGGACTTGACTGTGGAAGGTTCATGTTCCAGGGCTCCCAACTGGGTACATGAGGATCTTCTATGTAGATCATATGTGGGGGAGTCCACGACAGCTCCTCAAAGTGATCAGGGATGGCACAGTCAGGATGCTGGTATACAGGTGGTGGGAGGACAGCCACTTCTGCACCGGGAAGACATAAGAGAGAGAAAAAAAAGATGCACAAGAGAAACACGAAGACCCTACACACCCTCCTGCTGAATCTTTGCATGTCACTTAGTCTGGCCCAGGGGGCCTTGTCTATTCTAAACCAAGCTATAAGAAAAGTCTCTCATTGCTTTGGGGATAAAAAAGGATACATAGGAGATAGGGATATGTAGATGCTCAGACCTTGAAGTTTTCTGTGCAGTGTGCAGGGGGTGGCCTGTGGGCCGAGACCAGTCATTTAATGCTGTCCTGCTATGGAGACAGTGCAACATCTGGGCCAGGTGATGCCACTTACTCAAGAAACATGAAGATGAATATAAGAGACAAACCTGAAAAGTCTTTTATCTCCAACCTATGTCCGAAGATCCTGTGAAGGGTCCCTCCATAAGACATGGCAAAGGCTCACTTCTTGGTTTCTGGTTGACTTCATGAATGGTCCAGTATAAGTCGTGCATGTTTATGAGCATCTGGAGACATTTTCCCTTGCTCTTAATTATGCCCCTTTGCTTGAGATTTGTGGCAATTATTTTTGATGCTGCATGAAAATTCTTCTTTATTACTTCACCTTCGAGGAGTTCCCATTCTTCTAGGAAACTCCTAATTTCATGGTCGCTCCAAGCTTTAACACCCTGGTCTGTAAAGGAGAGAGTGTTATAAAGGTGCTTTGTAATAACTCACAGGCACACTGAAGGGTTTGTTAGAGACTCTGACTCTGCACTGATAGGTCCAACCCAGACACTGGAACAGTTCAGAAAGTGTCTGAGAGCCTGAGGTTATTCCAGTTGCATAACTTCATTTCAGAGAATATTGACAGGGCTATAGTGGGTAATTTACTGTCTGGGAGAAATCTGCTGATCAGGGGTTCACTTCCCATTCCTTAATGGGGCTTTTTCCCGCCTGCAGTCCTCAGGGCTGGGGGCAGGAGTAGAGAGCTCCCAGGATTCTGGGAAGCCCTATTATCCCTGGGGCCTGTAATACTGGGAAGATGAAAGAGGAGAGATAGAACGTTTTCTCTAAATATGACTAAGAGCATCATACCTGAGGGCACTTCTGCTCCCTGAGTTTCTTTTACTTTCTTTACATCCTGGAGGTGGCTAGTAATTTCAGCCTGAATTGTCACTTTCTAATAGAAAATAAAAGATGAACATTGACACAGTAAGTAATCTCATAATCATTTATTTGTGATTGCTTAAGTAATTAACCAATCACTAAATATCAAACAATCTTAAATCTTAAGAGCAGATCTAGAAAACATTCTACAATAACAAAAAACATCAGTTGCAAACTATTAACTGATGAGTTATTTCAAAACTGAGCAGAGTGCTCTCTTTCTTTTATACTTGCTTTGAACCAGAAAAAAAGCCTGAGGAACTACTGAACAAAAGGTTTTGATTCATGAGACAACAGGAACCAAGACAGTGGTTTGAAAGGAAAAAAAAAAAAAGTGAAGGGGGCCTGCAAGGGCAACCCAGAATGCCTCAGGGTGTCTAGACCTTAGAGCAAAGAGATGGGTACAAATAGTGCCTAGGTGTCCAAGCTGAGGTCTTGGATTAGTGAGTGATGTTGGTTATTATGTATCAGAATGTAAAAATATGACAAGCAAAAAGAGCAGGGGAAAGACAGAGGCATAGAGACAGAGAGACAAAGGGAACTCTGAAGATTTACAAAGAAGTTTGCTGTCTAAAAACACATGAATCCTGTGTTGGTAGGAAGTGCCTAGACTAGGCAAGAATTTCTGGAAAGGAGTAGGCTGGGAAATTGCTGGGATCAATCAGGCCAAGCAGAATCTTCATACCAGTGACAAGAGTGAAAATAATAATCCTAATCCAAAGGTTTTCACACATAGACTGCTCAAAAATGGTATTGCCTCACTAGTGGTACAAAATTAGCCAGACTAAAGTCTGTTCTGGTGTCTTTGCTAACAAAGATTTGCAATTCTCAAAAGTCTCACACTGTTTTGATGTAGCTTCTCTGCTACCAGAACAGAGCCCAATAGCTCAAGGAGCACAGAATACCTAAAATCCTAAAATAAGGATATAAATTTCCCAGTTAGAATTACTTGGCATGCAGCAAAGCAAATGCAATTCCCTACAAGCAGAAAATTGATCCATAGACTCAGAAATGATACAGAAGGCAGAATTAGTAGAGGAAGATTTATAACAATGACGAAATAAACTTCTGTGATCAAGCACGGAGAGGAAACAGTAGCATAAGAGATAATCAGATATAAACAGCCTGTGGAACTTCTACAGATGAGAAATACTTTACCAGGAGGAGAAGGAGGAGAAAGTGACAACAGAGGATGAGATGGTTGGATGGCATCACTGACTTAATGGACATGAGTTGGCACAAACCAAGAGATGAAGATGGACAAGGAAGCCTGGTGTGCTGCAGTCCATGGGGTCACAAAGAGTCAGACACAACTGAGTGACTGAAATGAACTGAACTGAATATGAAATATCAAAGTAGACACATATTCTCATTAAAACCAGAAATTTGTGAGAAAGATCCATCAAATTGTTCAGAACATCTCTGAAGGTCATTGACCCAGGGGCCACAGTTGTGGGCTCTTAGTCCTAGTTTTGAAGTTACAGTGAATATATGCAAAGAAAAGAGAAGGTTGTGGACATATCCCTTTGCACTGAAAGTACTTATGAAATAAAAAGACAGATAATCCAGCCAGACACCCATGAATACACAGGAATCAAGTTTCCTTCAACCTACCTCCATTGGTATTCTGAAATACCTCTGTAGCCACAATGTTTAATACAGGAACTGAGGAGAACTGGTACTTACTCTACCTTGCTGGAATTCACAAGATCAGGTGATTTCCTGAAATATGTCTGGTTCTAGCAGTCTCTGAAGCCCTTGAAAGGTACAACAGCTATTATATACCTTGGCAGTGATTGAGTCAGACCCACCAAATATACTCCCTTTGGATTAACTGAAGATAATTTAATTTAGTTTTTTTTTTTATTCCAACTTCAAAAACCCCATTAATGAAGCACATAGAATGCAGTTTGATTGGAAAACTAGGATGGGATTAACTTGAGATTAATAATTAACTCTAGTACTGATTCCAAGGATCCCTAGCCCCATCAAAGGCAAAGAGATGTGTGACATTCCCATAAATGAAGGACCCTACCCTCCATAAGTTATAGTTAAGAGGCCAGGAAATTGAGTTTGGCATGAGGACTATGAAGGTCAGATAGAGGTGGTTTCAAGGGAGGGTTAGAGGAAGAGCCCAGGTTTCAGATGGTGGGAGTGGTCACAGATTGTAGAGAAGCATGTAGGGTAATTCATAAAGTACTTAGTTTGAAAGAAAGGTTTTTGGCCAGCTGAATAAATACAGATGCAATAGATATATTGATACATAGAAATGGGGAACATTTTAGTCACTGCTAAGAATTAACAAAGGAGTAAATATGGGCAGTGATGTGTGTCACTAAAAATGGGAAAAGCAAGGAACTTTGCAGTGATTCAGTATTTTGGCTGTGTCTGGTCAATATACCAGTTATGTTGCTGTACTTTGATTTTCTGAGATGTTACCATGAATGCAACCTAAATTAAGGATGCAAGGGTTCTCTCTGGGACATTTCTGTATTATTTTTCACAACAACATATGAAAATACAATGATCTCAATATTAAAATTCGCCTTTATTTTAAAAAAGTAACATCAAGTGATTTTTGCCATGTTTGTGTGTTTATATACTAAAACTATCTTCTGATATAAGAAATGCTAGTTCTATTTTAACAGGAAGAACTTCAGGCTCAGAAACTAAACAAATTCTGTGATCACATTGATAGAAAATGAAGAAAGTGTGAGCAGTTTTCTCTGAATGTCTAAGTTGTCCTTGATGCTAATGACCCTCCAAATAGGAAGCATGATGGATTGAGTAGAAAGAGAGGGAAACAAGTCCCAAGTCACCTGGAAAGTGAGCAGCCCACTTCCCCTGGCCCTTGGACTTTCTATAATCCTAGGTCTTATCTAAGCATTCAGCGCAAGGCAGAAAAGGATTAGGGTCACAGTCATTTATTTTTAGTTTTTTGTCATTGCTGCTGGGTTGGTTTTTTTGTTTTTTTGTTTTTTTGTTTTTTTTTTTTTCATTTCATTGGGCTAGGAAGAAAGAAGTCATGATCTTGTAGAACTGGACTATTCTATTGCCTATCCTCTTCTTCTTCTTCTTTTTTTTTTGAATATTTTCTTTCTTTTATTTTATTTTTACATTTATTCATTTTAATTGGAGGCTAATTACTTTACAATATTGTATTGGTTTTGCCATATATCAACATGAATTCACCATGGGTGTACATGTGTTCCCAATCCTGAACCCCCTCCTCCCACCTCCCTCCCCATACCATCTAATCAGATTGAGATCCAGTTCCAAATGTTAAGTTCTCTATCTGATTCAGTGTCAGAAAAAGTTGACTCCTGTTGCTGAGGGTCGGGGTGTGGCAGGAGAAATGCAGGAAATAGGCATGGACCTGCCTATGGAAGGTTCATATTCTAAGGATCCAATCTGGGTACCTGAGGATCCTCCACATTCCTCTTTCCCTGTGTCTCTTGCGTCTCCTGCATTGGCAGGTGGGTTCTTTACCTGGGAAAGCCTTGGCAGGTTCAGCAGCTATTATATTACACAGATGTGATTGAATCAGACACACCCAATGCACTCTCTTTTGATTGACTGTAGATACTCTAATTTAGTATTTTTATTCGAACTTTAAAAAACCTCTTTAATGGTGTACATTAAATATCAATAACCTAAGTCATACAGATTATACCACCCTTATGACAGAAATTGAAGAACTAAAGAGCCTCTTGATAAAAGTGAAAGAGGAGAGTGAAAAAGTTGGCTTAAAACTCAGCATTCAGAAAACAAAGGCATCAGGTCCCATGGCAAATAGATGGAGAAAAAGTGGAAACAGTGGCAGACTTTATTTTGGGGGGCTCCAAAATTACTACAGATGGTGACTGCAGCCATGAAATTAAAAGACTCTTGCTTCTTGAAAGAAAAGCTATGAACAATTTAGGCAGCATATTAAAAAACAGAGACGTTATTTTGCCAACAAAGATCTGTCTAGTCAAGGCTATGGTTTTTCCAGTAGTCATGTATGGATGTGAGGACTGGACTGTAAAGAAAGCTGAATGCCAAAGATTTGATGCTTTTGAACTGTGGTGTTGGATAAGACTCTTGAGAGTCTCTTGGACAGCAAAGAGATCCAACCAGTCCATCCTAAAGGAAATCAGTCTTGAATATTCATTGGAAGGACTGATGAAGCTGAAACTCCAATACTTTGGCCACCTGATGTGAAGAGCTGACTCATTTGAAAAGACCCTGATTTTGGGAAAGATTGAAGGCAGGAAGGGAGGATGAGATGGTTGGATGGCATCACCAACTCAATGGGCATGAGTTTAAGTAAACTCTGGGAGTTGGTGATGGACTTGGAGGTCTGGCATGCTGCAGTCCATGGGGCTGCAAAGAGTCAGACAGGGCTAAATGCAGTGCATGAAATGCAGTCTGATTGCATAATTGGGATATGATTAACTGGAGATTAATATTGGATTAACTCCAGTATTGATTCTAAAGATCTCTAGGCCTCTCAAAGGCAAAGTGAGAAGTTATGACATTTCCATAAATGAAAGACCCTACCCTCCATGAGTTGCAGTTAAGAAGTCAGGGAATTGGATTTAGCATGAGGACTTTGATGTCAAGTAGAGGGTGATTTCAAGGGAGGGTTAGGGGAAGAGCCCAGATTTCAGATGGTGGAGATGGTCACAGACTGTAGAGATGCAAAAGGGGTAATTCATGAAGTATTTAGTTTGAAAGAAGGATTTAGGTAGGGGAGGAGAGGGGGAAAGCTTTATATTCTTCTGTTATTTTGTCCTTTCCCATCACCCAGAAACACTATTCATCAAACTGGAAAGACTCCTCACTCAGGTCACAGGGAGCTACTCAGGGCACTGGGTTCTCAAACTGGACTGACTTTGTACAGTTCTACATAAATTCCTGGCCAGACCTACTCTCCCCAAGAGTCTATAAAGTCAGCAAAATCACAAATCCTTCTAAGGTGAATTCCACCTTAAACTACCTTCCCAGTCCTGATTCTACAGTGAATCATCTGGAAGGCATTTTCAAGGCCAACCCACGTGATTCAGACTTCATTATTTTGGGATGGGTCTCAGGCACTTTTGTTTGTGATAAGTTGCCTGAGTGATTCTTGTCTGCATGCTGGGTTGAGATCTGTTCCTTTAGAGAAACATTATAAACTTTGCCATGAGCTGTACCTGAGTGCTAGGGCCTCCTAGTTCGATTCTGATCTCACAAACTGGGACTTAACTTTGAGTCACACCCACCTAGGCTTCAGAATAAAATTACATGGAAAAATCTAGGGCCTGCACATCAGGTGTTCTGAAGGCCTCATGTGATTCTAATGCCTAGTCAAAGGAGAGTAGCTACTCTTAAAAGGGGTCCAGTGGACAGAGCCTTTGATTTTGATTTGCCCTCCTGAGTAAGGATGGTAGCTTTCATGGAATTTCTGTGTTCTCAGGCAGAAAACTGAGGCTGATCTAGGAAAGATTTCTTGAGAGCCTAGATTTACCTAAGAGGGGCATGTGAATGTAACAGAAATGATTTTGCACAAAGTTAGGGTTGCCTGTCTTCCTAAAGATAAGAAAATATGGTTTTAAACCTTAGGGGAAATTTTCTAATTTAAGGTTTTTTTTTTTTCAATATTTTGTTGTAAAGTATGAACTTACAAAGTTTCTTGGATGGATTTTTGATACAAGACCAATGGAGAAATTATTTGGAGGAATAGTAGTTAAAGTTGATGAAAGTGTAAAGTGATATTGGACATTTTTGTTTGAAGGAAGATCTTCAGACTGGATGAACCAATGGTAGATTCTTCTCTGCTAAGGAATTTACTGGGATTTATCTCTTTTTTCAAAGATAAAATTGAGTTTCTTCAGGTTTTTGAGTGACCTGGAAAGGAAAATTTAAAAGAGAAATTTACAGAAGGGAAAATAAAGAGACTAAGTGTCATGAAACATGAGAGACAGCAAATGAGAAAGAGATGAGAGAGAATCCATGGCAATTTTTACTTCAATGGTGTTATGAGAAGCTAATGAAGTAGGTGAGAGAGAGGCCAGGAGAGGTGAGGTAGGACACAGTGATTCTCACTGGGTAGAGAAACCAAGTTACCAGACAGTTAGAGAAAAGAAGGAAGAAATAAATATCAGATTACAAGAGGGGCTTCTCATAAACTTGGGATGAAGCTTTCCACTCAGGCCCCCAATGTCCCACTACAGCTTACCATGAGCCCTGAAAGGGAGGTGCATTTCATTGTGACTTAGAACTGCTTGTATGCTCAAGGATACAAGCAGGCACTTGTAAATTAATAGAAAATTACCAGTTTTAAATAACCTTTCAACAGCCACATGAAATGCAAGTTAGGAAATTCACACAACCAACTTTTTTGAATTAAAGGGAATCTGGAAGGACTAGAGAGCGATGTGGATGTGATGGAGGTTTCAGTGGGTGTGTAGGGCTTCCAGGGTCCTGAATGGAAACAGTTGTCACAGAGAAAAAGTTAAAAATGAAGGCAGAAATCATAGGTGTGGGTGGGATCCACCACAAGTTTCTGCTGAGTCTGGGACTGGAATTTGAAGAACTGTATCTGTATCATAGGGAGTCATCGCTGGTTCTTTAGTAACAAAAGTATTTTAGGCACAAATCAGGAACTATGTTAGGAACAGAGAATGTAGTATGTTTGCAAGCAAATTTCTTACTATTAAACTGTGAGGGGAGAAGTGGGTGCAGAGGATAACGTGGGAAGTCCAATAAAGGAGGTAATTACATATTTCCAGGGAATGAATGTCTTTTGTTTGTTTGTTTGTTTGTTTTTGTTTTGTTTTGTTTTAACTGAACAAACAGGTTCAGTAGCCGACTTGAAATAAAGCCAAGGTGCTTTCAAACTGTAGGGCTGGAAAATACTCTTGAGAGTCCCTTGGACAGCAAGGAGATCAAACAAGTCAATCCTAAAGGAAATCACCCTGAATATTCTTCGGAAAGACTGATGCTGAAGCTGAAGCTCCAATACTTTGGCACCAGATGTGAAGAGTTGACTCATTGGAAAAGATCCTGATGCTGGGAAAGACTGAGGGCAGGAGGAGGAAGGGCCAAGATGATGAGATGTTTGGATGGCATCACTAACTCAATGGACATGAGTTCAATCACACAGCTGAGTGATTGAATAACAGCTGATACTAGGTTGTGGTGAAGGAGAGTGCAATGGTTTATTGCAGGACACCAAACAAGGACTTTGAGTGGCTAATGCTCAAAACTCAAACTCCAGTATGGCCTTTGGGGAATTTTTCTCTCTCTCTTTTTTTTTTAACATTATCAAAATCAGTTTTTATAAAAGTGAACAAATCATACCTCCAACGTAATGAGAGAGGGCTATCTTGGCTGGACTTACCTGTACTGGGCAGACAAGAGCAGAGTACCACTCACCCTCCCAATGACTACATGGTAGGGAGAACCCTCCACAGTTACAAATGTTATTTTAGCAGAAGACAGACTTTGCAGTGGAGAAGGAAATGGCAACCCACTCTTGTATTCTTGAGAATCCCATGGACAGAGGAGCCTAGCAGGCTCCAGTCCATGGGATCACAAAGCTCGGACATGACTGAGTGACTAAAGAGAGAGAAACTTCACAGATTTCAGTACTTTTTGTGAACTGGTTATCTTTTTTAAATATAAATTTATTTAATTGGAGATTAACTACTTTATAATATTTATCGGTTTTGCCATACATCAACATGAATCTGCTACAGGTGTACACGTGTTCCCCATCCTGAATGTCCCTCCCACCTCCTTTCCCCATGCCATCCCTCTGGGTCATCCCAGTACACAAGCCCGGAGTATCCTGTATCATGCATTAAACCTAGACTGATGATTCATTTCATACATGATATTACACATGTTTAAATGCCATTCTCCCAAATCATCCCACCTCTCCCTCTCCCACAGAGTTCAACAGATTGTTCTATACATCTGTGTCTCTTTTGCTGTCTCGCATACAGGGTTATCATTACCATCTTTCTAAATTCCATATATATGCGTTAGTATACTGTATTGGTGTCTTTCTTTCTGGCTTACTTCACTCTGTATAATTGGCTCCAGTTTCATCCACCTCATTAGAACTGATTCAAAGGTATTCTTTTTAATGGCTGAGTAATACTCCATTGTGTATGTGTACCACAGCTTTCTTATCCATTCATCTTCTGATGGACTTCTAGGTTGTTTCCATGTCCTGGCTACTATAAACAGTGTTGAGATGAACATTGGGGTACACATGTCTCTTTCAATTCTAGTTTCCTTGGTGTGTATGCCCAGAAGTGGGATTGCTGGATCATAAGGCAGTTCTATTCCGTTTTTTAAGGAATCTCCACACTATTCTCCCTAATGGCTGTACTAATTTGCATTCACACCAACAGTGTAAGAGGATTCCCTTTTCTCCACACCCTCTCCAGTATTTATTGCTTGTAGAATTTTGGATAGCAGCCATTCTGACTGCTGTGAAATGGTACCTCATTGTGGTTTTGATTTGCATTTCTCTGATAATGAATGATGTTGAGCATCTTTTCATGTGTCTGTTAGCCATCTGTATGTCTTCTTTGGGGAAATATCTGTTTAGTTCTTTGGCCCATTTTTTGACTGGGTCATTTATTTTTCTGGAATTGAGCTGCAGGAGTTGCTTGTATATTTTTGAGATTAATTCTTTGTCAGTTGCTTCATTTGCTATTATTTTCTCCCATTCTGAAGGCTGTCTTTTTACTTTGCTTATAGTTTCCTTTGTTGTGCAGAAGCTTTTAATTTTAATTAGGTCTCATTTGTTTATTTTTGCTTTTATTTCCAATATTCTGAGAGGTGGGTCATAGAGGATCCTGTTGTGTTATATGTTAGGAAGTGTTTTGCCTATGTTCTCCTCTAGGAGTTTTATAGTTTCTGGTTTTACGTTTAGATATTTAACTCATTTTGAGTTTATTTTTGTGTATAGTGTTAGAAAGTGGTCTAGTTTCATTCTTTTACAAGTGGTTATCTTCATTAAAATTTTTCTCAGTAGCAAGGAACAAGATTTTTTTTTTCTTCAGAAATCATAGAATTGAATACAAACATTGGCAGTAGGTGCAGCAGATATAACAAATATCATACAATGTCTCAAATAAAAATGATTTCCCAACATTAACTCTTTTCCTACAGACATTCAAACTCTCTGAGGGGAGACCAAGTCTCAGTACCATAATCCTGTGCAATTACAGCTGGCCAGCAAGAGAGGTGTCAGGTCATGTGCAAAAAGGATGAGGTGGGAGACAAGAAAGCAAAGGAAATCACTTTAATTTACACTTAAGAAAAACTTCAAGTAGAAGGAATCCTCTACCTGGAATCCTTTGCTTGGGGCTCTGGGACACAAGATCCACCCCATGTGTCAGCCTTCCTGCAGCGGGGAACAAGGTGCTGTGGCCAATGAAATCGGAGCTGGACTGCTTTTGTGCCATCTCTGGTCCTGTGTGCGAGGAGCTCAGGAAGGGTTTTCTCTTGTCCAGAAGGCTCTGAAGAACTGTGACTCTGCACACTTCCTACCCAACAGGAAGAAAGTAAATATCCACCTGGAAAGGCGTGTCTTTGGACTCCACTGCGAGGGGGTCATTTGCGAGTCTGCATCTTCTTTGGTTTGTAGAGCCTTCTGGGAAGCCACAAGTGACTGTGGATAGTGAGTGCATCCAGCTGAGGGGCATCGGTTTGGCTGGCATCAGGCTGAACTTGTTCCAGTCTGGCCTGTACTTGAACAACTTGTTGATCATCTTCCTCTTTGGCCAGGTGCCTGTCAGTTTGTAGATGAACTGACAGGTCTGGAATAGCAGCAGTGAAGTGCCTGGAACTGGCAGCCAGCCTTGTGGAAGGGGATTATGTAATGGTTGGCATCACACTTCTCCCCAGCTTTTCTAATACTGTATTTTTGTCAGAGTCATTCACTTTTCTGGACAGCAATGGGACAGAGTGTTGTGAATAACTGGTTTTTTGGACTTGCTGTTTGGCTCCCTAAATAGCTTGGGGCCTCTGTACTTGGCTACTAGGCCCAGGGAGGATGAGGTTGATGATGTTTCCCAGTCTCTGTTGGTGATCCTGCTGGACACCATAGTTCATCATGGAAAAGCTTCCAGGGACTCGACAGGCTGGGGAGGCATGTCTCTCAAATGCAGGCTCTGGGACTCTGTGGTAGCTGCAGTGGTCTAGGACAGGCTGGAGCCTTATTGAACTCAACTTACTTATCAGTGAGGAAGGCACTTTTGGGTCTCTGGTAACTGTTCGGCTGGTCCTGGAGGAGGATGGATTTGGGTTGGGGTTCCTTCAACCTGGACTCGGGCTTGCCCAGCCTCTGCTACTCCAGGGTCTGCTGTTGCTTCCTCCATAGGGACTCTTTTTTAATCAGTTCCTATTGTACTTCCTCCCTATTCCAGATCCAGTCCTCCTCCTCTTTCTTCTCCAGGATCCAGTCCTCCTCTTCCTCCTGGTGGATCCAATCTCCTTCCAGTACTGCTTGTCTCTTGAGTTTGGCCTCTGCCTGCAGCTTCTACTTCCCCAAGTGGGCCTGCTGATGCTGCTTTAGAAGGAAGACCACCTACTTCTTGGCAGGTTCCTCTGTCCACCTTCTGTTTTTCCTTGAAAAGGAAGCTGACTCTCTGGCTTCTGGTCACCCTGCTGCTTTGGTTTCCCCATCCATTCAGGGCCCTTCAGGTCAGAGAGGTCTACATTGATGAGGTTGGCCTTGATGCACTGGGGCTGGTCCAACCACATGTTTTTCTTTTCAGGGAAAGGTTTTTAAAGCCAAAGTGAGTGAGGGTGGTTTGGCGGTACCTGGGTAGTTTATGGAATTTTTTCTGATTAGTTGGTTGTGAAGCAACAAGCAATTAATAACCTTAACATTCTGGTTCCAAATGGTCTGTGGTTTATATATTTGTGGGCAGCATACAGATAACCTACTTCCCCTGGGTGGGGAAGAGGGTTGATTTCAGTATCTGCAAAATAACTTAAAGGACACGGCTTAGAATATTGTCTATAGCCCTTGAGGTCGAACTAAAGATTCTTGACTTTGTTTAATGACTAAATTATTATTTTGTCTTGCTTGACTCTTTTCACTTCTTTCTTTATTCTCTCACTTCTGAGTAAGTTTACTATTTGAAATTCAAGCAAGGCCTAGGAAGCTAAATTTTTTTCTACAGATAATATGCAGATGGAAGACATGTGTGGGTGCTTTACTGTCCTGGAAAGGCCCCATAGGGTCCTGCTTGGTTATAGTCTTAGGGCCTGGTGACCCTGAGCACAGAAGCTGAGCCTAGTGCCTAGGTGCAGGCCACTACCCACAGTGGGAACTGAGTATCAAGGCCCTGGTTTTGAATGAATGTACTGAGCCTCTTCACTCCAACTTGCTCTGTGAAGTTGAGCACATCTTGCGTACATTCTCTGAATCCTTATATATTCCTCTGCAATGTGTGGTGGTTAAAGGGCTTATGTCTTACAAGTGATTGAGTCAGGGTGATCCAGCACATTATCCTTTTGGTTTACTGATTACATCTACCAGATCCCTTCAGATCTACCTATTTATGGTTAGATAGGATATTTGGGAGGTGATGTGCTTGACTTCAAGTAGAATTCTGATTCCGAAGGATCCTAAGCCCTATATTCCCAACTGAAATGTAAGTTGTCTCATTTCTACAAATATACAAACCTGATTCTTGAATTCTTTAACTTCAGAAAGAGCTGTGGTCAAACAGGAAGTGTTGAACCCTTGCTTCTAAAAAGATGGGGGATTAGCTAGGTTTTCTTCTCTCTGGAATTAAAATAATTTCTAGCATTAAGGCTCTTTCTCATGAACAACAGCAGTAGCATCTTCAGGGCAACCCTGCTCATACAGTCCTAGATAGTCACACCAAATCTCCTTACAAGGATTTACTGGACAGAAGAGATTGCACAGGTGGAAGGGTCACTGGTCAAAGGATAATGGTGCTACAGTCTCAGGAAAATGTGTCTATGAACAGGCCTGTCAGTGACTGATATGTGGGTAAATTGCACCAGTAGTGATTCCTGGCTGTATCCTTCTGCTTGCAGTTTGGTAAATAAGTAGTGGTTCTGAATCAAACCCAACAACAGCCACATAAGTTCTTTTCTACCCAGGGGCAAGATAACAGGACTCCTCTAGTGGTCCATCAGCCAATCAAGAGCTCTCATCAAGCCTGTCTTCTCCATGGGAAAGCAATATTCTGCAAGGACCTACAGTATTTTTTTTTTGCCTTATTTTAGTCATTGTTAGAAAAATGAATTAATAAAGCTGCATGTGTGTAAATGACAATCAATGTTGTTCAACAGGAAGATTTGTAAAATTTGCAAAAGTAAAATAATGTTTATAAATTTGACACAGAGAGATTGTATAAGATTTCACTGAATGATGTTACATACACATTATATCTCTGCTATTTTTATTTTACTTTGAAATAAAGATTTCCAGCTTCGAATGACTTGCTAAACTGTCATGTGCAAATCAAACTATGGATTTTTAAAAGTCTGTTCATCACAAATCCTGATTGAAATGTTTCAATAGCACACCTCACAATAAATATTTCTTCAACGAATGAACTTAGTCAAACAATGTTGAAGTTTATTGATTTCTTAAATTGAAGTATAATTTATAAATAGAATACTCACATGTGAAAAGTGTCTTTCAACTAGTTTCAATATTATCTGTATCTTAACTTAAATGCCATAGTAAGAGTCAAAGCATTCAACAGACCAGAAATGTTCCTCATGCCCTTCTCTGATGAAATCCCTCAACTTAGATACAAACACTGGTCTGATTTCTATTTTTGTTAATCTATAATAGGATTTCATATAAATGCAATGAAAACATACAATATTTTTCTCTATTTTGGGTCTTTCAACTTAATATGATGTAAAGAATCTATCATATTTTAACCTCTATCAGTAAGTTTTTTTTTCTTTAAATTGCTCTCTTGTCCGAATATATAATCATTTATTTATGTGATATTTTGTTGATAAACATCTGGGTTTTTCTTTCAGCCTGGAACTCTTCTGACTAAAGCTGTTATTAATTCTTTTCATGAGTGTATAATCATATGTTTTTATTTCTTTTGGTAGATGCATGATTAACTTTTTAGTAAGCTATTTTCTTTTTTAATAAGAATTTATTAATATTTTCTTTTTTGTTTTTATTTATTTTTAAAATATAAATTTATTTATTTTAATTGGAGGTTAATTGTTTTACAATATTGTATTGGTTTTGCCATACATCAACATGAATCTGCCACAGGTATACATGTGCTCCCTATCCTAAACCCTCCTCCCTCCTCCCTCCCCGCACCATCCCTCTGGGTCATCTCAGTGCACCAGCCCCAAGCATCCAGTATCATGCATCGAACCTGGACTGGTGATTCATTTCACATGTGATATTATACACGTTTTAATGCCATTCTCCCAAATCATCCCACCCTCGCCCTCTACCACAGCTCAATTCCAGAAAATAAACAACCCAATGACATCCAGTCCCATCACTTCATGACAAATAGATGGGAAACAGTGGAAATAATGTCAGACTTTATTTTTTGGTGCTCCAAAATCACTGCAGATGGTGACTGCAGCCATGAAATTAAATGATGCTTACCCCTTGGAACAATAGTTATGACCAACCTAGATAGCATATTGAAAAGCAGAGACATTACTTTGCCGACGAAGGTCCATCTAGTCAAGGCTATGGTTTTTTCTGTGGTCATGTATGAATGTGAGAGTTGGATTGTGAAGAAAGCTGAGTGCCAAAGAATTGACACTTTTGAACTGTGGTGTTGGAGAAGACACTTGAGAGTCCCTTGGACTGCAAGGAAATCCAACCAGTCCATTCTGAAGATCAGCCCTGGGATTTCTTTGGAAGAAAGGATGCTAAAGCTGAAGCTCCAGTACTTTGGGCACCTCCCGTGAAGAGTTGACTCATTGGAAAAGACTCTGATGCTGGGAAGGATTGGGGGCAGGAGGAGAAGGGGACAACAGAGGATGAGATAGCTGGGTGGCATCACGGACTCGATGGACGTGAGTCTGAGTGAACTCCGGGAGACAGTGATGGACAGGGAGGTCTGGTGTGCTGCGACTCATAGGATCGCAAAGAGTCGGACATGACTGAGCGACTGAACTGAACTGAATCAAAAAATTGGCCAAAGAACTAAATAGACATTTCTCCAAAGAAGACATACAGATGGCTAACAGACACATGAAAAGATGCTCAACATCACTCATTATCAGAGAAATACAAATCAAAACCACAGTGAGGACCATCTCACGTCAGTCAGAATGGCTGTGATCCAAAAGTCTACAAGCAATAAATGCTGGAGAGACTGTGGAGAAAGGGGAACCCTCTTACACTGTTGGTGGGAATGCAAACTAGTACAGCCACTAGGGAGAACAGTGTGGAGATTCCTTAAAAAACTGGGAATAGAACTGCCTTATGACCTAGCAATCCCACTGCTGGGTATACACGCCAAGGAAACCAGAATTGAAAGAGACACATGTACCCCAATGTTCATTGCAGCACTGTTTATAATAGCTAGGACATGGAAACAACCTAGATGTCTATCAGAAGAATGGATAAGAAAGCTGTGGTACATATACACAATGGAGTATTACTCAGCCATTAAAAAGAATACATTTGAATCAGTTCTAATGAGATGGATGAAACTGGAGCCAATTATACAGAGTGAAGTAAGCCAGAAAGAAAAACACCAATATAGTATACTAACACATATATATGGAATTTAGAAAGATGGTAATGATAACTCTATGCAAGACAGCAAAGGAGACACAGATGTATAGTAATCTATTTTCAAAGTGGGCATTTGATGTTAAGCTCCCACCAGCAAAGTGCACCAATAGCAGTTGCTTCAAATTGATAACAATTGTGGGTGTTAATAACCTTCTTCATTTGGTCTATTCTATTTAATATAATCACCCATTTGGTTCTAATTTGTGCTTCCTTTGATGTGTAATGATGCTCTGTACTTTTGCATTAGTTTATTACCTATTGTTAGATCTTCATTTGTGAATGACCATTCAGAGTTAAAAAAGCAAAGAAACAAATCCACCATTTCCATTAGACTTGGAACTATTTGTGTTTGTTTATTTTAATTATTCATTACAACAAAATAGTTTCATTCTATTGATGGAACCATGCTATTGAAAATTTGAAAATTTTTTCTAATATGTATTTGCCCAAAGATGAAGAAAAAACTTCGTTACACAAAAATTTAATATTTGGGTGTTAATGGTATATTTCTTACCTTCTCTTGGTAAATGAGTTGATGTTGTTGTTCAGTTGCTAAGCCATGCCCAATTTTTTTCTAATTTTTTTTGTTTGTATTTTTTCAGTCTGGAGCTGTCATGACTAAAGCTGTTAATCATTTGTGTGTGTGTGATCATATGTAGTGTATGGACTGCAGCACATCAGGCTCCCCTGTCCTTCAGTATCTCCTGCGGTTTTCTCAAATTCATGTCCATTCAGTCAATGATGCAATCTAACCATCTCATCCTCTACCACAGTCTTCACCTTTTGCCTTCAATCTTTCCCAGCATCGGGTTATTTTCTAACGAATTAGCTCTTTCCATCAGGTGGCCAAAGTACTGGAGCTTTGGCTTCAGCATCAGTCCTATCAATGAATATTCAGAGTAGATTTCATTTAGGATTGACTGGTTTGACCTTGGAATTCATGAGAATCTCGAGTCTTTTCCAGCACCACAATTCAAAAGATCGATTCTTCGGCACTCTTCTTTATTTTAAGTATATACTTAAAATATTTTTCATCCAATATATTTCATATCATTAAAAAGGTCATTGGTTTTGTAAAGCAGTTCAGTTCAGTTCAGTCGCTCAGTCATGTCCGACTCTTTGCAACCCCATGAACCGCAGCACGCCAGGCCTCCCTGTTCATTACCATCTCTAGGAGTTCATTCAGACTCACATCCATCTAGTTAGTGATGCCATTCAGCTGTCTCATCTTCAGTCATCCCCTTCTCCTCCTGCCCCCAATCCCTTGCAGCATCAGAGTCTTTTCCAATGAGTCAACTCTTTGCATCAGGTGGCCAAAGTACTGGAGGTTCAGCTTTAGCATCATTCCTTCCAAAGAAATCCCAGGGCTGATCTTCAGAATGTACTGGTTGGATCTCCTTGCAGTCCAAGGGACTCTCAAGAGTCTTCTCCAACACCACAGTTCAAAAACATCAATTCTTCGGCGCTCAGCCTTCTTCACAGTCCAAGTCTCACATCCATGCATGACCACAGGAAAAACCATAGCCTTGACTAGACGGACAGGACCTTCGTCGGCAAAGTAATGTCTCTGCTTTTGAATATACTATCTAGGTTGGTCATAACTTTTCTTCCAAGGAGTAAGCGTCTTTTAATTTCATGGCTGCAGTCACCATCTGCAGTGATTTTGGAGCCCCCCAAAGTAATGTCTCTGCTTTTGAATATACTATCTAGGTTGGTCATAACTTTTCTTCCAAGGAGTAAGCGTCTTTTAATTTCATGGCTGCAGTCACCATCTGCAGTGATTTTGGAGCCCCCCAAAATAAAGTCTGACACTGTTTCCCCATCTATTTTCCATGAAGTGATGGAACCAGATGCCATGATCTTCATTTTCTGAATGTTGAGCCAAATTTTCACTCTATACTTTCACTTTCATCAAGAGGCTTTTTAGTTCCTCTTCACTTTCTGCCATAAGGATGGTGTCATCTGCATATCTGAGGTTATTGATATTTCTCCCTGCAATCTTGATTCCAGCTGTGTTTCTTCCAGTCCAACATTTCTCATGATGTACTCTGCATATAAGTTAAGGAAGCAGGGTAAGAGTCCCTTAACAGCAAGGAGATCAAACCAGTCTATCCTAAGTAAAATCAACCCTGAATATTCATTATAAAGACTGATGTTGGAGCTCCAATATGTTGGCCACCTGATGTGAAGAGCCAGCTCATTAGAAAAGACCCTTATGCTGGGAAAGATTGAGGGTAGCATGAGAAGGAGGCAACAGAGGATGAGATAGTTGGATGGCATCATCAACTCAATGGACATGACTTTGAACAAACACTGGGAGATGGTGAAGGAGAGGGAAGCCTCATGTGCTGCAGTCCATGGAGCTGAAAAGAGTCAGAAATGACTTAGTGACTGAACGGCAACAATACAACTGTGTACATATATGTGTGTGTGTGTGTGTGTGTGTGTGTTTGCTGCCCAAAACAAAGCAATTAAGTACAAACTATACAAAATAGTTTAAAATAACATGTTTAAATGAGCTTTTGTCAGTTTTGATTATCTCAGTCCTACCTTTCACAACATTTTAGTTTTGTGAATAGCAATTTTGTCAGAATTGTTTTCTCTATCTCACATGAATTAAACAGAAATATGATCTAAAGAAGACAGTATCAAAAAGCATATGGGGAAAATAAAACATTTTTACACTTTCAGATTTTTAGTGGCCCCTAGAGATTTAGAAGAAAGGCTCATTGGTGAGTTTGTCTTGACCCTGAATGTCGTGTTTCAGATTCTCTATTGTAATTCAGGCATTTTAATCATACTTTAAGCCTTAATTCCTCTAAACTTAGCCATTCTTGAACACAGGATAATTTCAATAAATATTATATTTCAATAGACCCTAAGTTACATTAAATGGATTTGTTAAAACTTTATTGAGACAGAGAAAATACAGTTTACCGTGATGAAATATAATTAAATTGTGAACTCAATTTGCTTTACAGTTCACTTTTATTCTCTTATTTTAATTACTATCACAACATCATGAAGAAGGTTCAATTTTAGCTCTTCTCAACTGAAAGAGTAGTGCACATAGTTAGGAAGCTAGATCGGTTCGGGGGCCTTATGTGGTTAGATCTCCTAGTAGATTGGAGTATAAGCCTCTCAGATAACTTTTAGGAACTGCACCAAAAGGGTAGGGTAGGATTTTTCTGTTTTTTTTTTTTTTTTTTTTAAAGCACCACACTCCAGGCCAGGATAAATCCCTGGCAATTTTCTATACGATCCTCACACCTACTTTTAACCCAATTATCTACAGTATTAGAAATAAAGATGTTTTAGAGGCAATGAAAAATATGCTTAGAAGTAATTTTTCCATAAAATATTATAGGAAAAATGTTTGAAGTATATATGGTTGTCTATTTCCATACTAAATATTTAGAGGATATCTGTTATTCAGATCTCTAGAAAGCTTTATCTCTTCAGGTGTGCAAAGATGGATATTTCTGAAACATTGATAATAGTAAGATGTGTATAAGAGACAAGAAATAATGTGTGAGAGGATTTACATAAAATAGAAGATGGAGGTAGTGATTTGCACATGAAAGATATCAGACATAAAAAGAAGTCAAAATAATTTTCTGATTTCTGGTTGGGGCAGTTATAGATGGTGAAACCACTCACTGTTTCAGGGGGCTTACTTGCGAGTTTCAATGTTGCTGGAAAGACAGCAAAAAGAGATAGAAGTAAGATCTGTCTCTTATACACATCTTTTTGCTAGGAGATATATGAAGTGAAGCTTTAAATCATTAGTGCTAATCACAAAAAAGTGACACCCCAGATTACTGATTGGAGTGTTTTCTGTATAAAGAAGAATGCATGAATTAGATCATTTGAATTTTTCTGATTAGTCTGCATAGCCTGGGAAATGTTGTTTAATTCTTTTGGGCCCAATCAGTTTGTGATGGCTAAATAATAGTTGTAACATGCTAATAAATTCAAAATACTTGAAATCTTGTCTCACACTTACAAATGTTGTTTTAACTGTCAAAATAATTTTTTATAAAGCTAGTACATTGAATGTTTTTTGATCCATTCATTTACACAGTCAGTTTATTTGGTGATCCTTTAATCAACTCATGAATCTGTTAAAAATGAAAATGAGCAGAATCACTTAGGGGAAGTGAGTTCATGTTTGCAATCTGCTCCCTGTAATAGTCAGTCTGTGGAATAATCAGGTTTATCTGCTGACACTCAGACTCCCAGGAGACTGTCAACGTAGCAGCAAACGGTGTCCACCAAGTGGCCAGTCCTGAGGCTTTTACCTGAGACATTACTTTGCCAAAAAAATTCCTTATAGTCAAAGTCATACACAGAAACAGTAAGAGACAGTGTACTCTCAAGCCTCTAAGAGTAGAAATAAAATAAATTATGCAAAGAGAAGAGGGAATGATGGGAAAGGGGTCAGAGAAGTAGCACCCCCCTTCTTCATCAAATGTTTATCCTATACCAACTTTTCTTCTGTACCCAGAGGAAGACTTGCTCTGTCTCAGTGAGCCCTCCACACAAAGTATTTCATCATGTTTCCTTCATTTCCTTCTTTGGCGGTCCCATGGAGACATTGTTTTCCATGCTGCCTTACAAAGGTTTTCTGTTTTCCTCTCAGAAGCCACATATTACAAGACTTCAAGGTGGTATGTGTCCCCCTTGTTTTTCCTTGCTCTTCCCAAATCTATTCATCTCCTATAGGCTCTCAGCTATTTTGTAGCCAGTGCCTGGATTGAGGTATCATTCTATACTTCTGAGTCACTCTGGAAGAGATGATAAATAAACAGTCTCCTGAGTGGTATGAGCAAAGACCAGGCACCATCCAGGAAGGGACTGATGGTAGCTTCTGAGGCACCAGTGAGGCTAATGTGTTAGATGTGAAAAGATTCAGCAAGAATTTCCTGTTCTGGGTACTATGAAGCTAGTAAAGTGGAAAAGGGTAAGATAAAAGGGGTAAGATGTAGGCCCTGAGAAGACTTAGGGGACCAGGATAAGAAGGAATACATAGATTATGTTCAATGTACAAAGAGTACAAATAAACTTAGACATAAAGCTATGGCTCAAACATAGTATCCTGACAGTGCTGTCTATTTCTGAGTAAGAAAAAAAGCAAGCAAGGAAGATTTAAAGAGGGCAAAGAAGTCTCCAGAGAAGAAAGATTTAACATAAAATCTTAGAGAGTGACATGTCATAAATCCCTTTGAGATGAAATGTTTTGTGGTAGAAAGAATATGGGTATGAACAAAAGTACAAGAAAAATTATGTTGTATAAATATAAATAATTCAGTTTTATAGGAAATGGGAACAAAAGATGGGGGATTATATTTTTTCTTTTTCTTTCTTTGTCTCTTTTTTTTCCTTCCTTAATTCTTTCCTTCATTTATTTTTCTCTGTTATGAAATGTCAACCAACAGATTGCATTCTTAGAACGGTGCTCCAGAAAGAATAACTTGATTTAGGGCAAAATATATAGATGTGGCTATAGTTGGAGGCAGAAAATTGAATTGGAGGCAGTAGATTGCATGACCCACAGCTTTGTGCTGTTTATTGCCTGGACTTTGTTCCCTATACAACTTTTCCAGGAAGATTGCAGGACCAAGCATCATCACATTCAGATTTTAACTAGCAGGATGAAGGAAAAGAAAGGCACGTACCTCCAGCTCAAACACTTTTCTGTTGTCAAAAATTTACTTAACTGGCCATACTTTACTGGATTTAAGGAGAGTTTTAGAAGTTTGCAATATTATGCTAGTGGTGCTGAACCTGTACAGGTCTATTTAATTAAAAGAGTAGAATGGATGCCTTAGAACCACCATGGCCACATAAGATATGAAGCCCATGAAAAGAAATAATGTGTGAGAGGATTTACATAAAATAGAAGATGGAGGTAGTGATTTGCACATGAAAGATATCAGACATAAAAAGAAGTCAAAATAATTTTCTGATTTCTGGTTGGGGCAGTTATAGATGGTGAAACCACTCACTGTTTCAGGGGGCTTACTTGCGAGTTTCAATGTTGCTGGAAAGACAGCAAAAAGAGATAGAAGTAAGATAATCCTGTGTTAATTCCTGGGACATAATGCAAACCTCTGAAAAGTCTGAAGGGCAAGAATTGTCTAATGACACCACTCCTGACTATTATAAAATGAAATGGTGAACAGCTCAGCTGATTTGATTTCAGAATAAATAAAGCTGTTTTACTTTCTCACATATTCCTGTATGTGTGTAAATGTGTGAGGAAGCCAACTCACATATTCTCATTCAATATGTTTAATTGGAATCATTCCAAGAGAGCCTCCTGGATCAATTTTAATAAGTAGTGAGTGCCAATATACTTCTGATTCACCTCATTGAAATTTACTTTTATTCCCTTGGCCATATTCTCCCATAACCTGGAGATTCTCTCTCTCTCAGTTTACTTAGAATATAAATGCTAAATGCACATTTAAATA
>SJYC01012067.1:0-16248 GCA_006408675.1 Madoqua kirkii | reverse complement strand
AGCTGTGCTTTGCTGGAGCAGCCGTGAAGAGATACCCCACGCCCAAGGTAAGAGAAACCCAAGTAAGATGGTAGGTGTTGCAAGAGGGCATCAGAGGGCAGACACATTGAAACCATACTCACAGAAAACTAGTCAGTCTAATCACACTAGAACCACAGCCTTGTCTAACTCAATGAAACCAAGCCATGCCTGTGGGGCAACCCAAGACGGGCGGGTCATGGTGGAGAGGGCTGACAGAATGTGGCCCACTGGAGAAGGGAATGGCAAGCCACTTCAGTATTCTTGCCTTGAGAACTCCATGAACAGTATGAAAAGGCAAAATGATAGGATACCAAAAGAGGAACTCCCCAGGTCAGTAGGTGCCCAATATGCCACTGAAGATCAATGGAGAAATAACTCCAGAAAGAATGAAGGGATGGAGCCAAAGCAAGAATGATACCCAGTTGTGGATGTGACTGGCTCTAGATGAGTGATCACATCATCATGATTATCTGGGTCGGGAAGATCTTTTTTGTACAGTTCTTCTGTGTATTCTTGGCACCTCTTCTTAATATCTTCTGCTTCTGTTAGGTCCATACCATTTCTGTCCTTTATTGAGCCCATCTTTGCATGAAATTTTCCCTTGGTATCTCTAATTTTCTTGAAGAGATCTCTAGTCTTTCCCATTCTGTTGTTTTCTTTTATTTCTTTGCATTGATCGCTGAAGAAGGCTTTCTTATCTCTTCTTGCTATTCTTTGGAACCCTGCATTCAGATGATTATATCTTTCCTTTTCTCTTTTGCTTTTCACCTTTCTTCTCTTCATAGCTATTTGTAAGGCCTTCCCAGACAGCCATTTTGCTTTTTTGCATTTCTTTTCCATGGGAATGGTCTTGATCCCTGTCTCCTGCACAATGTCATGAACTTCATTCCATAGTTCATCAGGCACTCTATCTATCAGATCTAGGCCCTATTAACCGTAACCAAAAGCCTTCAAACTGCCTGGAACTTACTTAATATCTGTTATGATCTAGGAAATGGTTCCCTCTAGTTGCTTCTTCCCAGACCTAGAGTTACATAGTTATTGTCACTGATATTATATAACTAAGTTCAGTCACTCAGTCATGTCCGATTCTATAGTCTATAGTCTATCATGACTATAATTCTCCAGGCTCCTCTGTCCATGGGACTTTTCTCACAAAAAAATAGTGGAGTATGTTGCCATGCTCTCTTCCATGGGTTCTTCCCAATCCACGGCTTGAATTCACATTTCCTATGTCTCCTGCATTGCAGTTGGATTCTTTATGGCTGAGCCACAGGGGAAAGTCCACTATATAACTATATTTGATTAATTGTTTCAACTTGCTTAATCATTGATTCTCTCTGAGGCTCAGTGACTTATTTGCCAATGTAGGAAACAATATTTATGTCCAATAGATAGAAAGGCAAATAATATAGATTGTAACCTTAATATGGTCAATAAGTAAATATTTAGGCTAAGAAACTTGTTGGGTGTGGCTCAGTATCTCCCCAGGTTGTCTGACCAGTCTGTTCTGCACCAATCACTGTCGTTAAGGGAAATTCTACATTGGCATTATATATACATGTTCAACAAAGATGCCTGCATGCACAAGGTGAGTGAAGTTCATCAAGACCCCTTACAGCATATAGAAAGGAATGGTATTATTTAAGAAACCACATGACTAGCACCAGAATTAGAAAATTTTACCTTTATGGTTGAGCAGCTTTTTCTGCCATTAGAGAGGTCTGGTTAACTCAGGATGCAGATGCACAAGGCACAGTGTAGGAAACTCAGTTCCGTTCAGTCACTCAGTCGTGTGCAACTCCTTTTGACCCCAGTGGACTGCAGCACACCAAGCTTCCCTGTCCATCATCAACTCCAGGGGCTTACTCAAACGTATGTGCACCAAGTCAGTGATGCCATCCAATTATCTTATCCTCAGTCGTCCCCTTCTCCTCCCACCTTCAACCTTCCCAGCATCAGGGTCTTTTCAAATGAATCATTTTTTCACATCAGGTGGCCAAAATATTGGAGCTTCAGCTTCAGTATCAGTTCTTCCAATGAATATTCAGGACTGATTTCCTTGAAGATGGACTGGTTGGATCACCTTGCAGTCCAAGGGACTCTCAACAGTCTTCTCCAACACCACAGTTCAAAAGCACCAATTTTTCAGTGCTCAACTTTCTTTATAGTCCAACTCTCACATCCATACATGACCACTGGAAAAACCATAGCTTTCACTAGATGGACCTTTGTTGGCAAAGCAATATCTCTGCTTTTTAATATGCTGTCTAGGTTGGTCATAACTTTTCTTCCAAGGAGCAAGCGTCTTAATTTCATGGCTGCAGTCACCATCTGCAGTGATTTTGGAGCCCCCCAAAATAAAACTTCACACTATTTCCATTGTTTCCCCATCTATTGGCCAAAAGTGATGGGACTGGATGCTATGATCCTAGTTTTCTGAATGTTGAGTTTTTAAAAGTCAACTTTTTCACTCTCTTCTTTCACTTTCATCAAGAGGTTCTTTAGTTCTTCTTTGCTTTCTGCCATAAGGCTGGTATCATCTGCATATCTGAGTTTATTGACATTTCTCCAAGCAATCTTGATTCTAGCTTGTGCTTCATCCACCCTGGCATTTCTCATGATGTACTCTGAATATGTTACATAAACAGGGTGACAATATACAGCCTTGATGTACTCCTTTCCTGATTTTGAAACAGTCTGCTGTTCCTTGTGCAGTTGTAACTGTTGCTTCTTGACCTGCATACAGATTTCTCAGGAGGTGGGTCAGTTGGTCTGGTTTTCCCATCTTTTTAAGAATTTTCCACTGTTTGTTGTGATCCACACAGACAAAGGCTTTGGCATAATCAATAATGCAGAAGTAGATATATTTTCTGTAATTCTCTTGCTTTTTCTATGATCCAACAGATGTTGGCAATTTGCTATCTGTTTCCTCTGCCTTTTCTAAATCCAGCATGAACATCTGGAAGTCCATGATTCACGTACTGTTGAAGCCTGGCTTGGGGGATTTTGAGCACTACTTTGTTAGCGTGTGAGATGGGGTACAAGAGAATGACAAAGTGTAGAAAAAGATTTCTACTTTTAAACTTCTCTTGTCTTGCCTGAAAATGTGAATATGTATTTCATCAGTGTGTGTATTAGTTGCTCAGTCATATATGACTCTTAACAACCCCATGGACTATAGTTCACAAGTCTCCTCTGTCCATGGCATTATTCAGACAAGAATATTGGAGTAGGCTGTCATTTTCTTCTCTAGGGGATATTCTATACCCAGGGGTCAAACTCATGCCTCCTGCATTGCAAGCAGATTCTTTACCATCTGAGCCATCAAGTAAGCTCATCATTTCATCAGTATGGTTAATGAAATATTTGGTCATTGGTGAATCAACTCTTGTTCAACTCCTCATTCTGGGGCTCTAGGGAGTAAGACTGAAAGTTTCAACCCTTTAATTACAAGTTTTATTCCCTTTGCAATCAGATACTTAGAGCCTTTTTCAAAGTTGTCTCATTTACATAACAAACTTTATTTAACAAGAACATTATTTAATAGCTGAATGAAGCTTTATTTTACATAACTTTATTTACACAAGAGAAGACTACTGTATTTTTAATCCCTTAAGAAACTCTAAGTGTTATAGGGGCTCTGTGCCAGGAGTGGAGGAAATGAAGATCAAATATTTGTATCTTTTTGTAAATAAAAAAATTACCAAAACCCGTATCAAAATGACAAGACTCTTATTCATGTAGGGTAATGCAGAGGTTATGAATTTAAGCTCTAATTCAAATAAAACTATTTTCCAGATTGAGACTTACTCATCCTAGCTCTGTGACCTGATGGAGGGTTTATTGCTGCCCCAAACCTCCACTTCTCACTCAAAGTGGAGAAAATAACAGAATCATAGTCTTGCAGAAGCAGTTATAATTGCTAAATATTAACTGGCATTATTTTCTTAAATATTACTGTATTCAATGAGCTTAAATCTAAAAGGAGACAAGCATGGACATAAACAAGAATAAGATTCAGTAAAATATGTTATCATAAGCACTGCCATCAGAGAAAAAAAGACAGTCTCTAAAACAAATGCACTTATTTGGGGTCTTAGAAAAGCAATTTGGGGAACACAGATTTCAGCAGTAAACAAAACAGGGTCCAATTCTGGAGTCAAAGATTTTCTTTTCTTTTTTTTTAAAGGAAAAATAGAGTACAATAGGTTTCACAAGTTGTTTGCCAATAGTTACAACTGAAGGCTATTATTTTTTCTTTTACAGTTTATTCCCTTGTGAAAACACTTCTCTCATTATTAAGAAAATCACATTTTTGTACAGTTCTCAGAAATAACTTTCTCAACAATAGTTCTTAGAAGGCTCTTCTCCAGCAAGTAACATGTTATTTTGCCAGTTATCAGGGTTAGTACAGTTCCATATCTTAACAGACAGAGTCCTGATATACAAAATAGAGTTACTACTAACAAGTACTTCCATAGCACTATTGGAGTGCAGGTGTGGGAGAGAAAGATATTAACTGGATAAGATGACGAGAAGAAAATGTTGTGTTATATATTAATAAAAGTGTAACTCAAATTGGCAGTCTTAAAAAAAAAAATCTGAAGCCTTCCATGCTGGTCCAATATTTAAGAATTTGACTTGTAATGCTGGGAAGTTACCACATGCTGCAAAGCAACTAAGCCCATGCATCACAACTATTGAACCCCTTGCATTCTAGAGCCTGTGCTCTGTAACAAAAGAAACCAAAACAATGAGAAGCAAGCACACTGAAATTAAAGAGTAGTCCCCACTTGCCGCAACCAGAAAAAGCACCTGCATAGCAATGGAGACCCAGTACAGTAAAAAAATAAATAAGCATATTTTTAAAAGGTGAAGGAAAACTTTCCAGAAGTGATAAATAACCCAAGCTAAATTTCAGATGTGGAGAGGAATAGATGGCTACAAGGGCAAACTGGAGGTCTAAAGGAATTCTGGCACTAAATCTGTAGGCTGGATGTTAGACATAGGTAAAGGCAGATTTGATATGCATTTTAAAAGCACCTGAATTCCATATATATGCATTAGTGTACTGTATTGGTGTTTTTCTTTCTGGCTTACCTCACTCTGTATACTTGGCTCCAGTTTCATCTATCTCATTAGAACTGCTTTTGGACTCTGTGGGAGAGGGAGAGGGTGGGATGATTTGGGAGAATGGCATTGAAACATGTATAATATCATATATAAAATGAATAGCCAGTCCAGGTTCAATGCATGATACTGAATGCTTGGGGCTGGTGCACTGGGATGACTCAGAGGAATGGTTGAGGGGGTTCAGGATGGGGAACACATGTATACCTGTGGCGGATTCATGTTGATGTATGGCAAAACCAATACAATATTATAAAGTAATTAACCTCCAATTAAATAAATTAATATTTTAAAATAAATAAATAAATACTCTGAGCTTGAACTTGAGATTAGAAAGTTTTGTGAATACAACAGTAAATCAAAGATTGTGGAATGGCATTTTCATATATATATATATTTTAGGAAACTAACTTGATTGAGAAATTGTAGGATATATTTTATAACTGAAATGGACTTGAGTCATGAAAACACTTGAGAAGAAATTTAATGTAAAAAGACCAAGAAAAGATCCTGGGAGCTTAAACTTGGGCAGTAAATTGAGAATTTGTGGTAGAGGGACTCCTCTAAGCCTTTTTTCCTCTGTAACTAACTCCTATATAACCTCAGTTATGGAGAGACATGAAATAACTTAAGCATGTTAGTAAAACACCAGTAGTAAAACTTTCGTTAAACACATTATGACATATTAGCATAGAATTTCAATGTGCATAAGCTCACATTCATATTTTACATGTTATAACTGAAATCTGAGACGTTGCTTTCATTTTATATGTCGCATGCTGTAGCTCCTCAGTTCTTTGTTTCCCTGTCATTAAGTAAATGACTTTGTCAAATACAAATTTCTTTAAGGTCATTTAAATACATACTTTTCTTAATTTGAATGTAGAATAAAACTGTTGATTATTCGCACAATTCTACAAAGGTCACTTAATCTCTATATATTTATTGAAATCTGAAAAATTCTCAGCCAAATAAACCCCCTCAAAATAGTATCATAAAGGATATTACATTATGATGGACTCTGGAAGTTAATTACAGTCAAAATAAAAGATTGAAACAGGTTTTAAAAAAAAAAACCTCATAAACACACTAGTAAGCTTGCTTTGCTTGTTACTTAATGTCCCACTATCCATATTTTGTATATCACAAATATAACCTTATATACTACATTGAAAACATTTGAAAACATTTGATTGCATGTTCTAGGCCTGTGTTTTCCAACACAGTAACCACTGGCCCTATGTGGTTAATGGGCACTTAAAAATGTGTCTAGTCAAAAATTGCAATGGCCTATAAGTATAAATATAAGGGCTGTAAAGACTTAGAATGAAAATAATAAATTACTTCAATAAGTTTGTATCAATTGCATGTAGAATGATAATGTCAGTATGAGTGTACTACTATAAGTGATATATGTACATGTATGTGACAGATATATTGCATAATATTTTACATTATGTCATTAATATCAATGTTATTAATCTCAGCATTGATTATAACTTTGGGATTAAGTAAATACATTATGAAGATTAATTTCACTTTTTAAATGATGCTTAGTAGCTATACTTTAAGTGAAAAGTTTAAATTACAGAACAGCTCATATATTTCTATCAGATATTAGTGCTCTAGGGTATTCTAATCACCATAGAAAGAGGATGGAATAAAGAAGGGTAAAGAGAGCCATAATTATTACTTTCTAAAAGAGAATATCCCAAACACTCTTGTCATGGCCCCCAGGACTTCCTTATTTCTCAGACTGTAGATAATGGGATTGAGCATGGGGGTGAGGATGGTGTAAAAGACTGCCAAAATTTTATCTTCCGCTGGTGAGCGGAGATTCCTGGGCCGAAGATAAGTGTAGACAAAAGGTGCATAGTAAAATGTCACTACAGTTAAATGTGTTGAACAGGTGGTGAAGGCCTTTTTTCTTCCATCTTTTGAACGCATATGGTAGACAGCAAAAAGAACTCGGCCATAGGAAGCAGTGATACCAAGGAAAGGAAGGAGGAGAAAGAGGCTTGTGCTCACAAAAACCATGTACTCATAGACCCAGGTGTCCATACAGGCCAGAGGCAACATAGCTGGGACATCACAGAAGAAGTGATTAATGGCCCTGGATTGGCAGTAAGGAATATGGAGGGCATAGACTGTGTGTGCCAGGGAGTTGAGAGACCCCAAGATCCAAGATCCCATAATCATCTTCATACACATCCTTTTGCTCATGCGGATACAATAGTGCAGGGGGTGGCAGATAGCCACATAACGATCGTAGGCCATTGAGGCCAGGAGCAAGCCTTCAGAACATGCCATGGTCAGGAAGAAAAAAGATTGCACTCCACATCCCAGGTAGGAGATGCCTTTCTGGCCGGAGAGAAAGTTGAACACCATCTTGGGGAAGTAGTGGAGAGGTACATTAGATCCATGAGGGAGAGCTGGCTGAGGAGAAAGTACATGGGTGTGTGGAGCCGGGGATCCAAACGTATGAGGTAAATCATGGCTGAGTTACCCACAGAGGCTAGAAAGAATATGAGGATGATAAGAAGTAGGAGAAGCCGACCAGTTTGATTTGGGAGAAACAACCCCAACAAAATGAAATCATTGGAAGTTTGATTCCATTTCTCCATGAAAACGTATTGCTTTAACTCTCTTGAAAGACTAACAAAGACAAAAAAGAAAGAGAACATAAAACATGAAATGAAACAAAACAGGAGCATAAAAGGAACATTTATTAATGTTTACTTAGAATGAATTGTTTTTCCTTCAATACTGAAACTTTTGTTGAATCAATTTTAATATCTGAATTGAATGCTTGACTTTCATTTTTCTCTGGTAAGCATCTTATCAAGTGATCTTTAAGTTTAAAATCTAGTATAATAGCCAGCAAAGATAAGCAAGGTAACTAAAGCATTCATTTCTGTATAACTCCCAGCCAGGCTCATTGCTCACAATTTAACAAGTCACACAAATCTCTGCTTTTCCAGTGTCTGTTGGGTTGCTACAACATATTCACCAAAGTAATTGACTTATGTGACCCGGGGACTTTCTATATACTTAAATTCTAGGTCTTCTATTAGCCCTGTTTTTGAGCCTGTATGGCTACTTCAAACTTCTAGTTGTTTAAATATTTCAAGTTTCCTAATTGGTAAATGTGTTGCTCTGTGTACCATGCATTATTCAACACAACAGTGTAATCATTGCTCTTTTGAAAAAGATTTGGCTTAATTTCGTATAGACCAAAGCATGCTGAAACTGGAAAAGATAGTTACTATTTTTTTTTTACTTTATTTGCCACACAGTAGATGGCAGTAGAGTCCTAGCAATTGAAAAACTTTCACTTGGAAGAAAGTTAAAGTGAAGTTGCTCAGTTGTGTCCAGCTCTTTGCGACCCCATGGACTGTAGCCTACCAGGCTCCTCCATCCATGGGATTTTCCAGGCAAGAGTACTGGAGTGGGTCCCCATTGCCTTCTTCAAGGGATCTTCCCCACCCAGGATCGAACCTGGGTCTCCCGCATTGTAGGCAGACCCTTTTACCCATGCCACCAGGAAACTCTCGCTTGAAAGAGGGTACTGAGCAAAAAATAGCTTTTGATTTGTAGCTTACTGTCTTTAGACTTAAGTGTTTAAATCAAGAAAAGTAATATATTACTTAGAATTTTAAAAATCAAGAAGAAGTAAAAATGAATAAACTTTCCTTTCTGGAAACTTTTCTAACTTTTTATGTCTACAGTTTTCCTTGGAAACTTTTATGTGTAACTCAAGTCAGACTCAACTTAGAGACTGAAGAACAGCAATATTTTATGAGCTTCCCCGGTAACTCAAGGGGTACATAATCTTATAACACAGGAGACATAATTTTGATCCCTGCTTTGGGAAGATCCCCTGAAGGAGGAAATGGTAACCCACTCCAGTATCCTTACCTGGAAAATCCCATGGACAGAGAAGCTTAATGGGCTACAGTCCACAGATAGGGTCACAAAGAGTCAGACATGACAGCACAGGCACTGGGCCTGGCCTGCAGCTGCACCAGAGAATTTCCTTCCTTTTCTTTGGTCACACAGCTCCTGGAGCTCAGCTTCGATTTAGGCCCCACCTCTGCTTGTGCAGTGCCCTCTGGCGTCTGTTGCCCACCCAGACAAGACGTGATGAAAGTGGCAGTCTGATTAGGGCTCACATGCTCATTCATCCAGGCCAGGGAGAGGAAGATACCCGGCAGCCGCCACTGGGATGTGCGGGGAGTGCCTGTAGTAACAGAGGCCGGCAGCCAGAGGCCTCCAACATTTTATAGCTTCTTTTTCTCTATGCGTCATGTTAATTATGGGGACTTCTTTGGTGGCTCAGATGGTGAAGCGTCTGCCTACAATGTGGGAGACCAGGGTTCAGTCCTTGGGTCTTGAAGATATCCTGGATAAAGAAATGGCAACTCACTCCAGTATTCTTGCCTGGAAAATCCCATCGACAGGAGAGCCTGGTAGGCTACAGTCCATGGGGTCGCAATGAGTCAGACACGACTGAGCGACTTTCTTTCTCTTTCACTTTCACTTTCATGTTAATTATGGCCATTTGTACATTCCTTCACTCAAGTTTCTCAAACACATATAAACTGTGAATGCAGTATACTTCTTTTATTTTTAATATATGCTTTATACTTTATTTACTCAAGTGACAGATAGACTGTATGCTTTCTTTTGTGTTCTTCTATCTGAAGATGACTCTTAACGCCATGTTATGTCAAAGATTTAGATAATGTTTGATTGGGCTATTACTCTTTTAAGCAGTAAGGAACAAGAATTAATGGTTTGTTGCAATTATTCCTGTTTCATAACTAAAAGTCAACTGTTAGTTCATGTAACTTTGGTCAGCATGAGTAATATTGTGAGAAAAAAAATAACACTTACCATAGAGAAATGGGAAAAAAATATGTATATCTGTTTAGTTGGCAGATGCTAGCAATAAAAAATGCATAATGGCACAAAAGAGGTAGACAATATCATTGCTGCTAGAGGAGATCCTTATTGTCAAATAGCTCCTTATTCCCAAATTCAGACTTAAACTGAAGAAAGTAGGAAAACCACTAGACCATTTAGGTATTTGACCTAAATCAAATCCCTTATGATTAGACAGTGGAAATGAGAAATAGACTCAAGGGATTAGATCTGATAGACAGGGTGCCTGAAGAACTATGGGTGGAGGTTCATGACATTATCAGGAGGCAATGATCAAGACCATCCTCAAGAAAAAGAAATGCAAGAAGGCAAAATGGTTGTTTGAAGAGACCTTACAAATAGCTATGAAAAGAAGAAAAGTGAAAGGCAAAGGAGAAAAGGAAAGATATACCCATTTGCATGCAGAGTTACAAAGAATAGCAGGGAGAGATAAAAAAGCCATCCCCAGTGATCAATGTAAAGAAATAGAGGAAAATATTCTAATACAATAGAAAGGAAAAGACTAGATATTTCTTCAAAAAAAATAAAGATACCAAAGGAACATTTCATGCAAAGATGGGCTCAGTAAGGGATAGAAATTATGGACCTAACAGAAGCAGAAGATATTAAGAAGAGGTGTCAAGAATACACAAAACTGTACAAAAAAGATCTTCATGACCCGGATAAGCATGACAGTGGGATCACTCACCTAGAGCCAGACATCCTAGAATATGAAGTCAAGTGGGCCTTAGGAAGCATCACAATGAACAGAGTGGGTGTGATGGAATTCCAGTTGAACTATTTCAAATGCTAAAAGATGATGCTGTGAAAGTGTTGCACCCAATATGCCAGAAAATTGGGAAAACTCAGCAGTGGCCACAGGGCTGGAAAAGGTCAATTTTCATTCCAATTCCAAAGGACAATGCCAAAGAATGTTCAAACTGCCACATAATTGCACTCATCTCATACACTATCAAAATAATGCTCAAAATTCTCCAAGCCAGGCTTCAACAGTATGTAAACCATGAAATGTCATAAGCTCAAGTTGGATTTATAAAAGGCAGAAAAACCAGAACTCAAATTGCCAATATCTGTTAGATCATCATAAAAACTAGAGAATTCCAGAAAGACCTCTGCTTCTGCTTTATAGATTACATCAAATCCTTTGACTGTGTAGATCACAACAAACTGTGGAAAATTCCTCAGAAGATGGGATTATGAGACCACCTTACCTGCTTCCTGAGAAATCTGTATTCAGGGCAAGAAGTAACAGTTAGGACTGGACATGGAACAATGGACTGGTTACAAATTGGTAAAGGAGTACGTCAAGGTTGTATGTTGTCACCCTGCTTATTTAACTTATATGCAGAGTACATCATGTGAAATGCCAGGCTGGATGAAGCATAAGCTGAAATCAAGATTACTGGGAGAAATATCTATAACCTCAGGTATGCAGATGACACCACCCTTATGGCAGAAAGTGAAGAAGAACTAAAGAGCCTCTTGATGAAAGTGAAAGAGGAGAGTGAAAAAGCTGGCCTAAAACTCAACATTCAAAAACTAAAATCATGGCATCCTTTCCCATCACTTCAAGGCAAACAGATGGGGAAACAATGGAAACAGTGACAGACTTTATTATTTTGGGCTCCAAAATCACTGCAGGTGGTGAGTATAACCTTGAAATTAAAAGAAGCTCGCTTCTTGGAAGAAAAGCTATGACCAACCTAGGCAGCATATTAAAAAGCAGAGACATTACTTTGCAGACAAAAGTCCATCTAGTCAAAGCTATGGTTTTTCCAGTAGTCACGTATGGATGTGAGAGTTGGACTATAAAGGAAAGCTGAGCTCCGAAGAATTGATGCTTTTGAACAGTATTGTTAGAGAAGACTCTTGAGAGTCCCTTGACCTGCAAGGACATCAAGTCAGTCAATCCTCAAGGAAATTGGTCCTGAATATTCATTGGAAGGACTGATGCTGAAGCTGAAATGCCAATATTTTTGTTAACTGATATGAAGAATTGACTCATTGAGAAGGACCCTGATTCTGGGAAAGATTGAAGGTAGGAAGAGACGGAGATGGCAGAGGGTGAGATGGTTGGTTGGCATCATTAACACGATGGACATGAGTTTGATCAAGCTCCAGGAGTTGATGACGGACAGGGAGGCCTGGCATGCTGTAGTTCATGGGGTCGCAAAGAGTAAGACACGACTTAGCAACTAAACTGAGCTGAACTGAGGGCAATCTTAGATATCTTCTGCTTTTTTAAAATTTCTAGAAATAAAAAATAATAACCTAACAGTTAAGAACAAAGGATAGTCACCATCATTAAAGTACACTCATTCCTTCAAACAATATTCACTTACTTTTTATTTTACAACAGTGCTTCTAGGCACTGAGCTGTTTTGTTAATTAAAACACAATTCTACAACCAAAAGTTAAATTTTAGTAGGTGAAAAAATAGTAAAGCAGCAAACTCAGTGTTGTTATCTGTTGTTATATAATGGTTAGTACTAAAATAAAAATATCTAGGGTAAAAAAATAAAGATATATATGACAGAACTGAAAAAATAAATAAATAAACAAACCCAGCAGTAGGCAATATTAAAGAAAGTCTGGTTAAAGAATTTTCAACTCAGAGTGAACAACAGGTAAAATGGAATATCTGTTTTGTTTCTCAGAACAGTACCAATGAGATCAGTGTTTTTTGATGTGTAGAACATTAGGGCATTTGTGTAGGAACTACTATACTATGATAGGCGCTTGCATTTTAAGTCAGACATGACTGAGCGACTGAACTGAAGCCCTGGGAAAATCAGGACAGTTGTTTACCGATTTAGGGATAGGGTATTACCTGATGAATCATCTTTTCTCTGCACCCTTACATAGTAACTATTGCATAGTGGCTTGCAACATTTTATCTGTCTGATGAAATGAACGGAAGCATTGCCTGAAAAGTAAATTAGTATGAAACTCATAAAAGGTAGCCAGTTCAGTTCAAAAATCAGTCTTTAGTATATGTGGCTTGGAAATTAAAAGACCAGAATCTCACAGGACACTTTCCTCATTTTTTCATTTAATCCAGGTCTAAATTCAGGGGAGGAAAAATACCAACCAGTGCTCCTAGGCAGTGTGTTTCCAATAGCAAGTGCTATACAAATAGCTCTAGCTCTGTTAATGTATTGCATGGGCCAGTAATTTTGTAGAAAGACACATAGATATGTTGATTCTATGTTGTATGAATTAGAGCTCAGAGTATCAAAAGATATTTTGATGATAGCTACAACACCTATTTTTTTTTCTAAACTAAAAACTGACATTTTGTTAGACAATAGAAGCCAACAGTTAATTTCAATATCCTATAAATCTGGAACTTGAAGCTTTTAGGACATGGGTCACAGAAGCTGGAACTCAGGGTCTCTTTTTGTTGATACCTAATAGATTTCTTTATTGAGTATGGATTTAATGCACCAATGTTACATGAAACAATACCCTTTGGTTATGTTATAACTTGAAGAATATTGTCCCTGAGACTACAATGAATGCTTCTCCTGGTCATTTTAAGAATCATATTTCTGACATTCATAGAGTTAAAAGGAAAAAAAAAATTTCAACTTACAAACTATATGTAAATGTGTCAGTGCCAGGATCTTGAATTTATTTTTGCAAAAGTTACATATCAGGGACCCTTTAAAAAAATCTTGTAGACAGTCAGCCGAAGACCAGTAAACAAATTGTCTGAGCCTCAGCTAACTTAATTCCCGCAACTTTATAGAACAACTCTGAAGATGGACCTAAACAGACTCTGTGTTCAGCAAGCACAGAGATCCTCAGTCAGTGTTATTCTTCTTTGTCCATTCTATATCTTAATCACTGAGAAATATCACATAGAGAGAAATAAAGTGTCTTAGTTAAGGCAACACACCACTCCAGAGCCACACATAATATATTTCTATCTAGTACATATTACTTCTTTTTATATTTTTATATTTCAAGTTCACACTTTGCTTTTCCAATTTGCTTTGAAACTGCTTATTCTCTGTGCATAACAAAATATTTTCCTAAGACAGGAAAACCATATCTTCAAAGTTACTCCCTAGTAACCCAAATCAACTCAATTCTATAAAAATACTATGACTCACCTTTTCTGGAGTTCTTGTGTATTTTGAGAGAGAATGTAGCCTTATAATGACACAATTTCTTGGTATCAGTACATTGAATTATTTAAAATGTTTAATTACCAAATTTTACTTATACTGCTTCTTGGTCTAGGCTACAAGATTATGTCATTGGTTAAGTGTCTACATCAGATCAAAACTCTCTGACAGAAGAATCTCTACTTTATTTGCTAAAATTCATGAGAAAGAAATTTCTGAGAGCACAGTGTGATATATATTCCTCATTGCTCCCACTGTATATCATTTTCCTTAGCATAAAACTATGGCCATTTTTGGAGAAGGCAATGGCACTTCACTTTAGTACACTTGCCTGGAGAATCCCATGGACATAGGAGCCTGGTAGGCTGCAGTCCATGGGGTCAGGAAGAGTCGGACATGACTGAGTGACTTCACTTTCACTTTCCACTTTCATGCATTGGAAAAAGAAATGGTAACCCACTTCAGTGTTCTTCACTGGAGAATCCCAAGGACAGGGGAGCCTGGTGGGCTGCCGTCTATGGGGTCGCACAGAGTCAGACACGACTGATGTGATGCAGCAGCAGCAGCAGCAGCAGCAGCATGGCCATTTTTAGTTTCCTTTTGTCCAAGACTCACTGGAATTAGAAAACAACTTAACTCTGTCTAGTGAAATATTTTTCCATTTGCATAGGTATCGGTTAGTTAAAGCAAGTTTCTTTCCTATTACCTGTTTCAGTGAATGCAGACTAACACAATTTATACTTAGTTCCCTCAGGTCCTACTGTTGGAAGACAGAAAGGTAAATTGTAACACTTTATATGCAGATTATTACATCATCAACTCTTTAGACATTTCTCTCTCTCCTGTAATTGATCCCCAATGTCCAAGTCCACTGTGGCAAAAATCTTGGAAACTTAGTTGACTTTGCTTATTTGAAGATGAACTCAGTTCTGTACCTAGAGAAAAAGAGTCTACTCAATTGATGTTGCATTCCCAGAATGCCAAAGAAGGATGAACTTCATTATTCCAAAACATGACTTAATACCTGTGAGATGTCACATCATGTATGTTAAAATTTTCTAAGTTAGAAATCTACAGACTTAAGAGTTGCAGATAGTACTTATTGGTACTTGGTTGAATAATAGAAACAGTATCAGAGACGGTTTCCTGCCTGTTTGAGCAAATTCTGGGAGATAGTGGAGAACAGGGAAGCCTGGTGTGCTGCAGTTATGTGGTTGCAGAGTCAGACACAACTTAGTGACTAAACAAGAACACCAACAGAGGAAATTATTGGTGATTGTGGAGAAGGCAATGGCACCCCACTCCAGTACTCTTGCCTGGAAAAATCCCATGGATAGAGGAGCTTGGAAGGCTGCAGTCCATGGGGTCGCTGAGAGTCAAACATGACTGAGCGACTTAACTTTCACTTTCATGCATTGGAGAAGGAAATGGCAACCCACTCCAGTGTTCTTGCCTGGAGAATCCCAGGGACAGGGGAGCTTGGTGGGCTGCTGTCTATGGGGTCACACAGAGTCGGACATGACTGAAGTGACTTAGCAGCAGCAGTGACTAAACTAAATTTTGCTATGTCAAAATACGTTCTCACTTTTATTGAGGAGTAGATAAGTGATACATGAAAATATTAATCCAGTCAGCTGTTCTACTGAAGTGGAAAGTTAGAGGTAGGGCAATACGCTAAGAATTTAGACACAGAGAAAAATCTAACCTGCCAGGCCTACAACTGGTTAAGCAGTTGGCTGGGAAAAATTACTTAAGGTTGTAGTTTATGCTAAGCTTCTAAAGTTGTTCTAAAAAATATTCTAAGAACAAAATGGAATAATATATGTCAGATGTTTACACAGTACCTTTCACAGAGAAACGCCTCAAACATTTTAGGATTTATTACCCCATTCAATTAACAAATTTATAATCAAGAAAAGCATTAAAATGCAGTCACTTATCCTGGGAAAAGATCATGGAATATTGTTTAGCAAGATTTTACTTAATAAATAACAATGTTGTATTATATATATGGCAC